>JAVTVY010011042.1:0-54244 GCA_036873755.1 Hanleya hanleyi | reverse complement strand
AAAACAACAATGGAAATGTTATATGAAATGTTAAAATTAATGATCATATGTGTATGTTACGTTGTATGTTCTACGCAAAAATCCTTCCAATTCATGCACGTATCGTTCCACACAGATTCGAGAAGAAAGTGATAACAAATTCACCGTGGGTTTCTCGAAAATATAAAACGTCCCGGAAAGTATTGGGTATGCTCATATGCAGTCTGGGAAGAATAATATACTCCCAATTAGTTCCATGGATAAAAAAGTGTTCCTTCTGAGTTGTCAGGAAATACTTCCGTTGGTATAACAAAACTGGTCATATCAGAAAGAAAGGTTAAGTTCATTCATAGTTCCAGGAGAAAGAAATACGTTTCTGTTGAGTTCCAGGAAGATCGGTTTGTTCCACGAAATAAGGATGTGTCCCTGCGAAGTTAGTCCATGTAAGATGATTGTGGTTACCAAATTGAAATATTTAGAAACGATGATTGGCTGCATGATATTCTTCCATTTTCCAACACAAGCCAATGACATTTCCTCAATTGTTCTAGACATTCAAAATGAACCAATCAACAGTCTTTTTGCTGAAGCATATCACATGATGCATCTAGAAGCATATTCCATGATGCATCTGCAACAGCCCATTGCATAGGATCTCTGGTGTCAATTACCCACGAATCACGGTAATCTGTATTCACCGTCTATTTTGCACCAAGGAACCATTCGCTAGCCACCAGTATAAAGCTACTATATGTGTTCTCTGCCAACCACCTCGCTGGGGGTCTAATAATGAGCCTGCGAAATGCGCTGTGGGGAGAATGGATCTCTGCACTTTCTCTGAAGATGCTTGAACAATACTATGTGATCAATCACCTGCCCTGATTGTCACTTCCGGTTAAGTCATTCCATATCTTTCTTACTCCGCTAACCAATCAATATCCAGAACTGATATTCCGGTTCACCGGTCATTTCGTATCTTTCTGACCCGGCGAACCAATCAATATCCAGAACCGGTACTGCATGCCTCTATTGTGCAGTTCTGCTTTAAGTTATATTAACGCTGACTATACACGTAAATGACAATCTCATTCAGTTGAGATCATGAACCCTTTCGTAGTCTTATGCTACTAGAATGTAAATATCAACATGCATTATAGTTCATTATTAGGCTAAAGTATTTATATAAAAATAAATAAAACTTGTTGAGAGTACAGATCCGTGCGCTAAGTTACCGGCACTAACTTGTATAGATCATCGCAATTACGCCATTTGCTTCATATCTAGATGACAAGCAAATTCATCTGTCAGATACTGCAAATAACGCCTCTGGCAGAAGGCAACAGGTAAACAACCTCTTGACACCGTTAAGCTCTTTGTGTACTTTGAATCGTAAAGAATTTGAACCTTCGAGTACCGGTATAAAGTACCCGGGTCACAGCTTCCTTCTCTTTTGTAAACCCGGGTTTCGGTAGGCCTACCAGTATCACAGATTTTGGCCCCAATCGAAAGCAGGATCTCCTTAGAGATCTTATCACCTCTGCAACATAAATCAATCCGCCAGACAAAGAAGGTCGAGGCACTTCAGACGCTAGACTCGTTAAAACTGTCTTCTCCGTAAATATCTCCGTTCAGGTGATTTACAAGCTGTCCTTGTCCGTCTGTCGGCCCGTTTGTCTGTGTTTGGCCGTATATTTCAATGTCACCGTTCACGTGACGATTCCCTCGAGAGTGAGTAGCGGTATTAACGGTTTTAGTCACACTATATTTCGGCGTTGTAGGCTTTTCGTGACGAATCCTGGACGTGGTGAACATTTTGGCTCTAAGTTCCACGCTGGATTTGAACCAGCGACGACACTCGTCGATATGATAGTCCATCGAAGATACGTACGTGGTCACGGCCGATTTGGGGAAAATAAACATAGATTCCGAGAATTGCCGAGGCTTCACTCGCGGTTCGTATTCCACGTAGCTTTTGAACCGTCGCCTCGTGCTGTTAAGGTAGCAGATGATGGACGTGGAATAGTTGACTGGCGCCAAGAACGGTTCGAAATCCACCTTTTCGTTGAACCGTTTCATCTTTCGCACGTCCACACAAGTGCTGACGAAGTGTTCCGCGTAGTTCGGCACGGCTGCCACCGTCATTGTTTCAGAATACTGAACCGGTAGTAACGAAACCTGCTGTGCCAGTAGATGAGCGTGCAAGGGCGTGTAGCTGCCACCACTAATTTTCGTTTTTTCTTCGGCGACACCGTTGACGAGCTTATCTCCATAACTGCTCAAGTCCCCCTTACGTGGAGCCCCAGTCTTTACAGAGGGTCCCTGAAATGCAGAAAATGCACAACGTGTTATTCGCTATAAAACTAGCCTCCTAAATGTAATGACATTTTATTTGCAGAGTAGGGTTGCCCTACTTCTCTACGCAGCTAAACTACACTTTTTTCTCTCGCCACTTTATATGGCAAATAGTCGTAGCCAACACACGGCTTCATACCGGTAGGTTAATTCATTCCACATATAATAGAGAGTATCTATATGAATGTAAATATAGAACTGCATGACCTATAATTGAGGTGAATATCGACATAAAATATGACCTGATATTGCTACCTGAATCAGTCAAACGGGAGCGGAAGGGGGAATTAATAACGCCTCATTGAAAGAACAAAATACGTTTACCTTGCCTCGGTTTATGAGGTCGAATCGCGGACCGGTAAAACAAGTTTACAGGTCTGAAAGATTGTATCACCGTGTCCCAGATATAATGTGAGAATGTGTCAATGATCCAGGTAAATCTATTAACTGGTATACAAATGAGAGTACATTTTTGTTGTGCAGTCAACCATACTCGTTGAAAGTATAAGTTAACCTAGACTAGTTCAGGCACGATGGGTTTAGAAACCTTACTATATACGCTTAACATTCCCAGGTGGTGGAGGCCCTAGAGAGAAACTGTTATATAGGCGCATGTGCATGTCTAATGGCGAAAACGTGATTAATTCGTCATAACTAATTAAATTAGACGTAATTAGAGCGAGATAACTAACTCTTCTTATGGATAAAACTGTCGCAAGAGATACGTATTTCGTTAACGAGATTATGTAAGTTATGACACAATTTGATTTAATGGCATACCGGTTCGTAATTCGCTGTATCGAAATACGTAACTCATTAAAACAAGATGATGTATTCTTTACGGCGAGAAATGTACTGATTTGTTAAATTGAGACACATAATTCTTCAACAAGAGATACTTGGTTCGTTAAACAATATCATATGATTCGTTATAGCGAAATACACAGCATTCGTTATAATACGATATTTTGTCCGTTTAACAAGATTACGTGATTCGCCTTTACGAGATACTAAGTTCATTGAACAAAAATTTGATTCGTTACGAAGAGATATTTCGTTCGTTCAACAAGATTATGTTATTCGTTGAAACGAAAAATGTGATTCGTTCTTATGCGATATTTGGTCCATTGAATACGATTGCATGATTCGCTAAAACGAGAAACTTGGTTCGTTACAAAAGATTACGTGATTCGTTATAGCGAAACAAGTGCTTCGTTAGAATCAAATATTTGGTTGGCTGACCGCGATTACGTGATTCGTTAGATATTTGGTTCTCTGAACAAGCTACGTGATTCGCTATGGAAATACTCCAACGAATGTCCTATCTCGTTATACGGAAATCCATTTCTCGTTATGACGAATTCCGTGTCCACGGTTTCATGTGTCATTTATAATAGTTACGTGATGACTTGAGACAATATTTGCCCAATATTAACGGGATACCGCTTCGAGCTTCTATCATGTAAAGGTTTTATCCAATGATCACCATAGCTTGAGTGTGGAGCTTCGCCTCTTTCCACTTAATACCATCTTCACAAGTCCAGGTAAATCCTAATTCCTCGCAGAGGGTTTACCTGGACATTATTGGTGATTCGAATGAGTTCTTGAGTCGTTGCCTCTATTATACAACCTCGTACATTTCTTCCCCCGCGGTTGTTTTTGAATTAGCATGTCGGTATCCCTGACCTGCGCTTTTTGCTTTGACTTCCGATGTCGATTTCAGCGTCACATCAAAGTAATTTGACCAGCTATGAAATTCAAACCTGTCACATCTCATACATCGCAGCGGATTGGCATAATCAGCTAGTTTAGCGCGTTCACTGATTGGCTTGATTTAGAGGAAACCCCTTGATCTATTTATATCCAGAACTGCTATGAATAACTAACCAAGCCAGTGTATTGATCCCAACAGATCGATCGATACACTGGCAAAGCAAAGATCAAAGGGAATTCGAGAGGTCTTTGGATAAATATGTTGATGTTTCATTTGATGTGACTCGTTATGTCTCAGTTTGCTATAGGACGGCTTGGACGTTTAACTTGCTGTGAGTTTTCATTTTTATCAAGCCTGTTCGACACACGCCTGTAGCCGGATAAGGATATCTGTGTTTTACAAATCATTGACGTTGGTGAACTTGGGGTTAACGATTTACTTGAACAGACTTAATGATCGGCAAGTCTAAAATAGCTGAAGAGTATAATATATTGTCACTTGTAACGTTATCTGACGTTGTCGCGTCATATTGACACCTTCACTGTTGGTTGAAGTTGTAAACAGGACGGGACTTGGGGAGATTTTATGTCCTAAGCGCGTGACATGAATATAATACCAGCCAAAGAGACTATACCTCCGATAAACAGTGTAGCTCGATCCTCCATAATGCAGGTCTGAAAACTCCATACCTCCGTACCTGGCCCTGCAGGCAGATTAGGGCTGTACAGTTATTACTGAAACTGTCCGTTTAAAATATCAGCCAATGAACGGACGGCGTTTGGGGGGCAATACGCAGCCTTTGACGGATCTCGGTATATTTCATCTTCGTTAAAACCAGGTGTATCTCTATCCTAGATATAGCCCCTGGCACGCTTGGGCAATGTATTGGGATCATCGACAACACAGCGGGAGCTGTCAGCCAATCAGCAAAAGCAACATCCTGCACATATTGACCAAGCAGATCACTCAAGTACCGCGACCATGGCGACCATGGCGACCGTGACAACAGATTCGAAAACACCATAGCTTGTGCGATACCCAGTGGCAGATGAACATGCACCTTTTCAACAACCATGAACATTAATAAATATAAAGGAAACATAGTTTACAACAAAATCTATTTGAAGAGAAAATAAACCCATTCATCTACCATCAAACATCGAATAAGCCAGGCAAATATAGGAAACACCGAAACTTCAAAGGCGGTCCGCGATGTCATTGTGTCCGACCTTACCTTCCCACTGAAGGACTTGAATTGGGTTGAAATGCACGGATTTCTATAAAATTTCACTGGTCTATCCATTAATATTTTATTGTTATGCGTGCTCGGATTAAATATTTTACATTCGATATCAGTGAATAGTTTAGCAGCGAAAGTAAAACCCAAACGTATTTTACCATCAGCGCAGTTTTTCTAGGTCACGTAACTGGAATGTGGGCGGAACGCGGTTTGCTATGCAAGTTGGTCAAGGGTTCGCCTTTGGCTCACAAATAGAAACCTTGACGTGGTGAAGGTGGGTATATTTAGGTGAAGGCCCAGTTTATGCGGAGAAAAACTAATGGAGGACAAACTCTTTGAAGTCCTAGAGGAAACAACATGGAGCGTCTCTTAAGTCAAAACATTCACGGATATGAACATCTGACTTCATAGCAACCACAAGGAGACGAAATATACGGCACATTGCCTGGCGCTTAAAACCAAACTATAAAGACAATTCCAGTGATTCGCCTAACAGCCTGCCTGCTTGCAACAGACGATATCTATACGCACGCGGACTACTTTTATCGACAATATCGCATATCATAGTAGACATCCAAGTACCATTCTGTAAATGATGTGCAGGATATGAACACTTCAGGCCACCGGTACTGGATGCATATCGGAGGTTCGTTTAGAAAACACATAGGTTTTGAACACATTCTTGAACAAATCAGCGTGTACATGTATAAGTTAAGAACACTTCTGAACACATTTGTGTTCAAAATGTTCAAAATCTAAAAATATTCGTGTGTCCAAAGTGGTCAAACTCTATAAACATTAGATTTACAGTGTGCCGTGTAGGCTACGGTAAGAACTTCTCGTACATGTCATCCTCCATATGCATGTACTCCGCATAAGCCCTGTATAAAAACTAATGTGCGACCATAATATGTGAAAGGTTTTCTTAAACTATGACAGCCAATGAATGAACGACGAGGGAGACTCGTTCGCTGAATTCGTTGAATCTCGTTATATTCCGAGTTTATTCAGAGAAAAAGCATTGATAGACAATGTATTTGAGAACTGAAATCGAATGATGGCGTCTCTTAATTAGAAACAAACCCGTCGATTTTCGGATATGGACATCTGAATTCAAAGCCATCAGAGGGGATGGAATATACGACACACTGCTGGCTCTTGATTCGCTCAAATAAGAGTATATTCGGAGAGGTCATAAGGTCACGAATGAGATTCGGAAATCTTAAAAAATAACACACAACTGATTTTCGTTAGGACAGACCCACTCTATGTCATGGTGCGGCTAGGGATGATGACGCATAGTATGATTAACCAAACTAATGCAAGGCGTGGTTAGCTCCAGATTCTTATAACCCATATAACACGGGTTAGGGTGATATTAAATTGTTCCTGTCATGATCGTTTCTTGTCAACTAAACCCCAGTGACATAACAAATATACTGATTTATCTTGACGCAAAATGGTTGGAGCATGGCCAAAACCACTATACAAAGTCGGGCTTAATATTGCCGGTATATGTTTGCGCTTCATGGGAATAAGAACTTTAGATGAACTCGCGAGTGAATACAACCTGAAAAGACGGGTATGATGTTATGAATTGGCTTGCGAATTGTGTATTACGTTTCTAATAGAAATAATATTTTGATATAGATTCTAAGACGATTAAATAAATGATAAGGACACAGTGGTCTTTAGAAATGTAACATTTGTATTGCTAATGCAGGTAGTGCATTTCAGAATTCTATCGATGTTCATACAACACGACAGGAAACTAAACACCCCACCACCCTCCCGGCCACTCCAACCACCATCTTTCCCATTACGTAACGCAGGAGATTTTGTACGCAGCGACCTATTTACTTTAAATGCGCGATATTTATCGCAGAAATTGAGAAATTTACAGTGAAGGCGCTTGGCAGAATAGCATTGTTTGACAAGTGTAATAATGCTTTGTGGACATATTTTTTACAGGATCGCACCTTAATATTGCTATCCAGAAATGGGTACTTGACTACGTCAAAATGCAGACATATATTTAGGTTTATCAATCTGATTCGTACGAATGTGAGAACGGCACATTGAAATATCAATGAAAGGCACATTGTAATATCAATGGAAGGCACATTGGAATATCGATGGGAGGACATTGGAATCTCAATGGGAGGCACATTGGAATATATATCAATGAGAGGCACATTCGAATATCAAAGGGATGACATTGGAATATCAATGGCATTCACCTTGGAATATCAATGGGGGGAACATTGGAATATCAATGGAAGGCGCATTGAAAAATCAACGGGAGGCACATTGGAATGTCAATGGGAGGCAGGGAGACACATTGGAATATCACTGAGAGGCACATTGGAATATCAATGGGAGGAACATTGGAATATCAATGGGAGGCATATTGGAATATCATTGGAAGGCACATTGAAATATCACTGAGAGGCACATTGGAATATCAATGGGGGGAACATTGGAATATCAATGGGAGGCGCATTGAAAAATCAACGGGAGGCACATTGGAATGTCAATGGGAGGCACACTGAAATATCAATGGGAGACACATTGGAATATCACTGAGAGGCACATTGGAATATCAATGGGAGGAACATTGGAATATCAATGGGAGGCATAATGGAATATCATTGGAAGGCACATTGAAATATCACTGAGAGGCACATTGGAATATCAATGGAAGGACACTGGAATGTCAATGGGAGTCACATTGGAATATCAATGGGAGGAACATTGGAATATCAATGGGAGGCATATTGGAATATCATTGGAAGGCACATTGAAATATCAGTGGGAGGCACATTGAAATATCAATGGGAGGCACATTAGAATATCAATGAGAGGCATATTGGAATATCAATGGTAGGCAAGAGTTATATCTAAATATCCGTGAGATCCATTGAAATATCAACGAGATTGATCGGAATATCAACGAGATTGATCGGAATATCAATCAGATTAAATCATGACATTTGTGATAATCATCGGAATATCAACGAGATTCATCGCGATATCAGAACTGATCATCGGAACATCTGCGAGATTTATCAAAATGTGAGATAGATATTTCAGAATATCAATGAGATACATAGAAATGTGTTTCATCTGATTACCAAAGTGATCCAGAGAGACAGTGGTCTGTGAGATTCATCGTGATATCAATGCGATTCATTTACGATTCAATGCGATTTAATTGAGATCAATGGAAGATCAAATCGATTCATTCGAATATCAATGATATTCATCACTACATCACTGAAATCCATTGGAATATCAGCGCTATCCATCAGATTGCCAATGATTTATTGGAACATCAATGAGATTCATCAAGGCGATCATGAGATCCATCGGAATATCAATGTTTGAGATTCATTGGAATATCAGCGCAATCCATCAGATTATCGAGAGAGAGAGAGAGAGAATTAAGGTTTAACGCCGCGTTCAGTCGGATTATCGATGATTTATTGGAACACCGATGAGATTCATCATGGTGATAATGAGATCCATCGGAATATTAATGAGAGCCGATGGAAACTTAATGAGATTTATCACGATGTCAGGGGAATCCATTGGAATATCATTGAGATTCAGTGTGATTGTGATATCTGTAATTCAATTCAATTCAATTTTATTGTACATATACGCTCACAATGGAGCAGGGTACAAACTTTGAAATCGCAACACACAATAATAGAATAATGTATTATCAAGTGGATTGTTATATATAATGTGATGAAATATTAGTGAGATTAATTAATACGGATATACCGATGGTCTGACTTGCTGACAGCAATCAAAAGTTATTACCTCTGCACACACGTATAACAATTGCTTAATATTCCACCAAACTCTTGTTTTGAGCTGTTTGTTAACTAGACGATGTCAATGTAGCCATTATTATTACACGTATATATATATATTTGTCCCATTTACGTAACGCGGTTCCATGAAGTCGCAAAACTCAGTAAATAAATGTGACCTGTAGCTTAAACCCCCTGATTAAAGTGCAATACACAAGAAAATTATGACGTCACATTCAACTGTATACCGGTACCCGGACAACTAATAGCTTTGTTGGTCCTACCACATGCTTTCAAATATTTACATCATTATATATGCCAGCAAATCTTACTCCGATGCACAGTATTTTATTATGGCAGGGCATAAATACAGATACCGAATGCGAACCAGTCCAATGTGCCCCTTAAATGTATATACCGTCTGAATACATACGAGTTATTGCGTCTTTCATCCACAAATCCGCTGTTTTAGCCTAAATACACAAGTCAATAATCCAAGGAATGTCGAGAGATCGCCCCAAGGCTATCTCATAAAAGGATCCCATTATTTCGTTAACGTATAAAATTTATCACAATGTGAAACGACAGATTTAGAGAAAATATGCGAAATTTATGTAGGTCTGTGGTGTTTGAAGTTCACTCGCCAGGATTGGATCTCTCGTTTCGTTGGAGATCTATCACCCCGTAACCACAGGAGCTCGTTACCGTTGTTAATTGGTTCAATTAGTTGATTACAGGGAGGGGGGGAGTCGAGGTATTTATTCCCTACCTCGACCCCCCTGTATTCAACCTAATTAACTAATCAACAACGGTAACGAGCCCCTGTGTCCATAACGTTTGCAAATGCGCTCAAAATGCCATGACGTCGTTGACACTCCAGTCCAAGAATTGAGGGGTTGGTTCGGAAAACGTGGTGTAAAGTGACGAGAATTTGAACAAAGGCCATGCAGTCGATTCCGAATATCGTGTCCCAACCCTTCTCTCTGAAACAATTAGATTGGAATTAGTGACCAATCTATTCCGATTGAAAATCAAGCTATTAGATTGAAAATCCCAGTTTATTAGGGTCCATTATATCGATTTTTTGCATATAACTGATTCATGATGTTCTTCTTCAATCTTCAATCTAATAGATTGTAAATAATTCAAATCCGACCGATATGTAATCCTGGTTGACAGGTAGCAAGATTTATTCAAAGCGTTATCACTAGATATTTTCCTGATTTACCATCTGTATTAATATCACCTGAATCCTAGGCTGAATTAACCTGAAAATTGAAGCATTTCGCCCTTGCGTTACGCTCATTCAATCAGCGTTAGATCTACGTCCCTAATTCGCATCTTGACCGTGAGGGGCGATTTGAATATCCAATTACCGAAGACCAATGGTAATCGATTGTATGAACGACCTTTTGGATATTGTTTATCTCAGTGACCGAAATGACATGAAAGGGATGGCCTTCTACATTTCCCAGCCCTAGCTCAGATTAAAAGTGTCGAGAATTTTATAACAATGTTTTGCTTTTGTTCATTTAGTGATGTTTCAAATGTATCTGAAGCGGGTGGTATTCATTAGCAACTGGACGGTGAAGTTCAATCGCCAGCCAACACATTCAGCTTCATCGTCGAACGAGTGGCAAACAGCACAAAGAATGTTCAGCCTACTCAAATCCAGAGTGCGGATTAAAAAGTGCAGTTCGTATTTCTGTTTGCAGTATCACGTGTCCAGCTATCAGCCAATCGGCGTTGAAATGAGAAATCAAGATATTAACAGACAGTGTCAGCATGCTGTTCCAGCTGTCTCCCCTTCAGCGATTGGTCATTCGACCCTCGCCATTCTAAATTAAGAGGAGTGTTCCATTGGATCACAAGGAGCCATCCCAGACTTCATACACAACCATGCACCTGACTGTCTCAGTTTACCCATGACGTTTTCGATCTCAAATTCTGCCGTCTAACTGAGAAAATGTTGTTGTTGCTGTATCAGCCAGTAATTGACTCAATACTATAGGCTACCCGTGCTAGCTGAACTACTTTCACAATAAATATATCGTCCAATCAGACAGCTAGCTGGGTGAAACAACTTTAAAATGACGCAGTATCACTTAAAATGAGAAACTCTATCTAACACATCAGCGGGGACCCAGGAGAGTAAAACATGCCCGACGCGGATTGAATGAGCGTAGCCTTGCTTCTACGGTTTTCAAAAGTAGCTCTGGTGACCTTACACGTTCCCGGAATGCACTCGTATTACACCGCGATCATATAATGATGGGGTAGTGGGTTGCTTTAATTAATTCTATTCAAGTATTCAGCTCGTGTGAGTTATACCAGTTTATAGATTTGAAGGATACTGTTTTGTTCGCTGATTTTCAGTCCGTTCCGCCGAGTTAGATACGAACAGAGCGAAGGATGCGCGACATCTGATCTGTTTCGAATTATATTCTCGAGATATAAGAGTGGGTATAGTTTGACACGAGAAACAGATGTTAAACTCTGCATATGGGGCCTGCACGGAAGTCGAGTGAATTGGCGACTACAAATTAGAATTTCTTTTGAGACAATTTATAAAAAGATACAGAAGACGTCTCGAAAAATCATCCCAGCTATAGGTGTGAATGAAAGGGTGTGTCGCATTAATTATTTCTGAACGAATCTGTCAAGATTGAATTAATGAATTCACATCAGATGCTTTAGGGCCTACTTCTCGTGCCACCCACGTCCTATATATGAAGAACAAGGACAATCACCACACAGCCGTTCGTTAGAATGTGTGTTTGATATAGGATTATACATAGTCCACCGTGAAAAGTTAACACCTTATTTGATCATATTTCATGGGTAGATCGGTGAACCCGTTAGCCAAATGTTTAAAAAATTATTGCGGTTCTATACGGGACGTGACTAATGATTATATATCTAGAATCACAAAGACAAGAACGCTCATGAGCGTGTATAGACCTTAGGCTATACATCATGGCTTCCACAGAACGGTACATAGATAGTATATACTTTGCAATTATATCAATTAATAATTTAATATCACAACTCCGTCAGAAAAAGTCAGTTAAGTTTTGTCTAATTATTATTGCCATGGATTTGTTGTTTTTTTATATCAATTATTGCATAAATCCGTCCAAATCTGCGTAAAATTTTATTCGCATGAGTGACCATCAATCGCCCCCAGGGCATAAATTCAAGCGCACTGAGGTCATTAAAATCGAAATTCTTGGGCAAATATTTAACCTTAACAGTGAATAACTCTGTCCTTTCAGTGATGCCTGTCCGGCTAATAATTAATGCCAGTCTTCCAAATAGTAGTTTTATTGACTGAAAATGTACGGTCACGGACAGCTGTTCGCCACCTTTGCCATCCTGCTGAAGGTCGCGCATGCAGGACTTCCCGAACTGTCCTCTGCCTCAACATGACCTAGTATATTCTTTCCTTAAGCTGGTCTTCGAAAGTTACTAAAGCGGACTCCAGCTTCGATATCAATACGTTCACGTGGAAACACAGAGGAGTTCGAACTTAACGACTTACCGAAGGCGGACTGGGCTATAATCGTGTGATAAATCTAGTACTTAGTACCTTAATATACATTTACGGGTGCTCGTCACTTCTTTACCTCCAGGCGACACGACAGCCATGAAGTATCAACTACAAATACTCATTGTAGACGTTTCTATTTTGAGAAGATATTTATTGAGGAACTAGAATATGAAAAGACACCCCAAGATCACATTAAATCAAACCCGGAAGATGACATAAGCTCACATACCTGTTCTAAGTCAAAATACAGGACTGATCGAAAACCAGAGTCGATGTCGTGGGTTCCGTCTGAAGTCTCGCAGGCTAAGAATGCTTCTGACGGCGGATCCTCTCCGATTGACCGGGTTACCATGGAAAACAGGCGCATCTTGACGACTTATGTGAACGAAGTGCCTGGTGTAAACGAGTATTCCCTATCACGCCGGCATGGGTCAGTTATCAGATCAATCTCACATACAGACCTGAAAATAAAATAAAAATTTCATCTCACTTTTACTAGTCGCTGGGAGTCGTAATTGACTGTTAACAAAACGAAAAACCGGCACTGCAGCGAAAAAAAGCAGGTGGTTTCTCCCACGTCCGCTTCCGCAAGTGGTATTAAATTCTGCTCAAGAACCAAAAACGAACCAGCTGCGATAACAATACAAGTTCCTTTGCCTCCCTCATATGGGGATAATAGGCCTACGAACGATAAAGGACGGGTTTCTAGTCTCCCGCATACATACATGTGCGCATACATGTATGTGTTGCTGGCCTGAATGTAAATATCTGGCAGATAAAATCGAAGTTCTCAAGGTTTACCTGGGACAACAGCTTCCGCTCTGAAATTGTCGACGTAAATGACGGTATACCTTCTTCCTTGTTCGTTTAGTTTGTGATCTGACATGCTCGAGGCCCTTCGTATACAAATTTCCTGAAACACTATCGGTACCGACATGTATGGTATCTTTTATCTTCCCCGGTCGATTATGTCTACTATTGTACTTACCTGAGCTCAGTATCATGTGTCGCACATGAAATTACAGGTATAAAAATCTACACTTCTTTTGACACAAGAGACAACAACACTTCAGAGAGACTTTGAACTCGCGGTACTGCCCAGCTACCAAAGTAGGTCCTTCAGTTCTTCCACGGCGACTGAGGCCTTTCTTTAGCATTGGGTTATGTTATACATGCGTGCATTGACTATATAGTGACTATTAAATCTTGTACACTATTAACATATGTATTGACTGTTCCTGTCCATGTCGCAATGGCTGGATAGGCTGTGTATACTGAGCCTCCACTGTTGTGTGTGTATTCAATGTACCCGATGTCCTTTACGGTTTGATGGCAGTTGATTATATTGGAGAATAGCTTTGGGCTATTAATCCCCGATGAAACGATTTAGGAATAGAGAGAGAGAGAGATGAATTCCAAGGCCTCATTTTGTGATTTTCATTTGACAGCATTTATTCAAATATGCGTCAGAGCTTTCAGTTTAATGCAGGACTGTATCTATTTTGTCTCTGTGCTTCATTTATTCAATTGCGCTATCAACGCTGACATGTCATATACGGCAATAGAAAACCACCAAATTACCAAACAATTCCTCATTATATATTTAACATGGTCAATATACAAATGGATGTGGCTGGCTGTTAACTATATCAACATGTCCCACACAATATATGCATGCGCGATTACATTTTGCTCGCCGCCGGCATATTGCTGCTGTTAGAAAGGAGACGTATACGTATTCTATGCGTACGCGTTGGTAACAAATCGATCCATCGTTTTCTATCCATACACTAATAGATGAATAAAAAAACGCGGGCTAATTTCTATAAGCTTAATCAATATTGGGCTATGCGAAAAGTATCCCATATAGCTGATCTAATACCGCTTATGCCGGTGCTAGGGGCCGTGTGGTCATGTCATCCAAGTTGCCACATGAACAGGTACAATAAAAGCGTACCTGAGATACAACACATATCACGAATCCTTAGACTCTTGGCATGTGCTTTAGAATAGGTTAACCAGAAGACTATACTGTGAAGTCATGTGACTGTCAGTATGTCGGCACCTCTTCCCACTTCCCTTATATGTGTTGTAATTCAAGACCGTCTCCAGCATGGACTGGGAATCCCTGGGAAAACCGGACCTACGGGCCCGTTACATCATCCGAACGCATGGCACGATCGGTTATCAGAGCTATAACATTCAGTGAACGAAGACACACCCCAGGCAAGGCGTTGGAATGAAACTATCCCTTGGTAGCCATTGAAGTGACCCTTCAAAAATAGAAAACACTTATGTCTCTGCGGACGATTTGATTTCTTACAGATATTTTAGCTCTTGTAATATCGATCTTCTTAAGAATAAACAAATAACCTTTACCCACAGTCGTGCATCTCGTCTACTAACATTTGCTTTCCAGGTCAAATATTAAAAAAATAGATAATTCATTGACTTGTTTAAACGGTTACAGACGCGTGACCTAATGATTAGGGAGCTGGCATCGGTCCAAATAGATAGGTCCAAATCAATCTGCAAAGGGTATATTTTTTTTAAGTGTGAAATTCCCTTCAGCTCGGTAAGATAGCCCGCTACGAATCGGTGCCTGCCTCGCTGGGAGAACTATCACTTTGACAAATGGACCCCTAACCTCCTCAGACTCAAGTGGATCGGTCACTCCGTGATTGCCCTCTGTTCCAAGACCTGCTTTTGTTACTGTGGGGAGAACACGAACAGTAGCAAGGTGGGTGCATCGACACCCTGTACCTCAGCATCCCCACGGGCACCACCCAACAACATAGGCGGTCTTACATTGAACAGATGGACGCCTTCACTTATTTTTACGAGAAGCACAATGTGCTCATTGACGATACACTCATGAAGACAGCGTCGGTCCGATGCCCCTTGCTCTCCCAGTTTGACCGCTGAATCAGAGTGGCAAAGTTGCTTCTCTTGGCCGACTGAACATCGGAATAACGAGTGTCAGTGGTAATCGATTTTATAAATGGCCCATTGAAAGGGATAGCCGTCTATAGGCATAAATTCCTAGTCGTAGGTCGGATTAAATGTTGCTATAATGTTATTTAACCTTGAAATTTGTATAACAAATTTCTTTTGCGGTTGAAAGTAATTTTGATGGCCTTTTAAACTGTCCCTGGAACGAACGGTTTAATGTAGCAAACTGGCCTTATCGTCGAGTAAGTGACTGGCAGAGACTAAAATATACAAAGAAAATTTGGTCGATTCAGATCCAGAGTGCGGAGTTTACATGTGTATGCAGTATCAAGTGTCCAGCTATAGTACAAGACTTGACCCAAGCATTAGAGCGCGATAATTGGATAACACAAATAAAGCGCATGTAGCTGTTTTAATGAGCCTCTGACGACGGGGTCACCATGACGTATTTAAATGCTTGGCGTTCAACCCTGACCGTGAACAGTCTACTCCGAGATCTGAACCGAGGATCACACAGACGAGGGAAGATCCTCGATGCACGGATCCACGAACGATCTAATGTGAATAACATTACTTGTCCTTTATTTTCATAAAACCATTGTAAAATTCGCCTTGGAGATGTGAACCGCACAAGAAGCGTGGAACAGGACTAGAAACGGTAAAGCTCAGAAGAACGCTCCAACATTTAAGTCATCTTCCATCAGGTCCTCGCCCCACTGCTGGGGAAAACTCTGAACGATGCAGAACGAAAACGTTGCAGAACTGTACGCACACGCTACTGCGAGGACCTTGCAATGCTTTGTTATCAACTATGGAGAGTCTGTACTAATCAAACTGGTATTCTTTCAAGTACACGGACCGTCGGGTTAATAGATCGGGTCCGTGTTGAGAGCGTGTTTCTCGGCAAATGGCCCCATGGAATCCACGGATCGTCCTCAAGAATGGTTGAGACTTGATCTCTGATTGAGCGGTCGGATAGTTGGCGAGAAATTTTTGGATACAGTTAACTTGAATGATGCCCAACCCACATAGCAAATAACATTAATTGTATTTGGTAGAGGTGCCGCAAACTGAGCGTCCATCGGCGTGTCACCTTTCTTGACGAGGCCCATTTGATGATCGCTGGATGAAATTGGACTAAGGTCGGAGCAGGACAACGCGCCTCCGTCGCCATAGTCGACCCGATTGACTGGCATTCCTGTATGATTTCACTAGTCACTGTCCACATGCTGATGTTGAAAAGTTTAAAGTGAAAGGGATTTTCAGCTTTGCCCCATTGAATCTGGCGACGGCCACGCATGCGAGTTTGGCAGATAACTCGCGAATAAATTTTCTTCGTTGGTGCGCGTTCACGCTTTTTTCGTTCACGCGTGAGCTGGGCTATTGGACCGTGACAGCATGGCCGAATTCGGTCTCACGGAATAACATGGCCGCGTCTTGGATGACCATCTTAAACTCTGGCGCCTCCATCTTCCACCTCCGCGCCCTTTCCCTCTCCGTGTATCGCGGTATCGGTCATGTAATAGTGGTACATATGGTCTAGAGACTCAAGAGTTTGTCACTGAAAGTGGACTTCACCTGTGGAAACAGAAAATGGAGGCCAGAGATTCACCCGAACCACTGAGGCATCCTCTTTGGGCGCTGATCCGTCTCCAATCCATGATTGGTGGTGAAGAGCTCGATCGGGCTAGTGACTGTTATGCTGGCCCGTTGAATATGTGAGACACACGAGTCTTATTCGGTGCTTGTCCGGGTTGCTGACACAAATCAAATTCTGTGTTGATGGAGGCTCATGAGTGTGGATGAATGCAGGCTATTTTAAACACATGTGCTTGTCGTCATCGAAGTGCGGTTTTGCTTGGTTGTTCGCGGGGTCGCCGGTCTCTGATGTAGTTTATGATGGACGACCCGTGGTGCTTCGATGACCAAGACACGTTATCTTCTTTGCTTCGGCCTATTACCGATTGTCCGATCTGGCGTTTATTTGACCCTTTCGCCACGAATTACACCGTCACCGCTTTACTATGAGGCTACATTTGAACTTTTACTTTAAAATAGCATTCCAGGCGTTAGGGTAGACATATATACCTTCCAGTTATTCAGTGCGATTTTGTATAAAAACTTTAGGCTGGAATAGCATATGTCGGCCTTCCTTTTTTCGGAGCCCTCATACTAGCATTATCACTTCCAGTCCTTCAGACTAGAATTGCACAGATCTTTTGTGGGCGTTTATGTGAACCATTAGGATCACATTTCATCAGCATTCAGACCGGAATTAAACGTTTCAGTCCTTCCTTAGATGCTTAGTTCAGCATAAAGACTGGCATTATATAATCCAGCTCTTCAAGGTGCGTTCATTATGAGCATTTGCACCAGAAGTTTACCTTCCTGTTCTCCAATGAATGTATATGTGAGCCTTTGTGTCACAACTGTATCTTCCTTGGCTATAGAATCGCACCTGTTATGCTTCCATGGGCTTTATTGATCGTTCAGCGAAAAATTGGACCAGCTTGCTCTTCATTCAGTCTAATTGTAGCCAGCCATTTCCTGTTGAAACTTTCACCTGTGTGAATCGTTAATTCGGGAAGCGAAAGCATAAACGGAATGGAAGACAAGAAATTCACAAGCGCAAAACCACGGAATTCTGGATGCAGTCTGGCAGATAGCTTCTGTATTCCTTTAAGACTTAGACACATATATCATGAAGAAATATATAAGAGATGTGATCACTCGTCATGATAAACTTCGCCCTGTCTTCTCTCATGGTGCATTTACCCCTACTTTCTGCAGGATTCTTGTAGATTCAAAGAACTGTTCTATCTAACTGTTAATTGTATTGATCACAAAACTTCTATTTATCTTCAGTTCACCAAACAGTTGTTGAATATATCGGAAAGCGCCATTGTCACTTAACTTGAAGGTAGCTTTTAACAGAATTATCATATAACTATATTCTGTGGAAAGATATATCGGTGAGTCGTGGCTGATATCCATTCTCTCAGTTAGATGGTCGCTACATTCGTTTATCCTGACGAAAAATGTCCTTGGCACTCGGCAAGGTCTCGTACTATAATGTAGGATATAGTATCTCGACCCGCTCTGGTAGGAATCCATACTGGCATCCATGGTGAAACGTCTTTCAAACACACTATCACACCGATACTTCGAGCAGCGCATGTCATTTGTATGACTACCGTTGTCATGGAGATCGTCTTGAGATGAAAAGCCAGGAGAAACATCTCAAATTAGACGAGATCTTTCAGTGGCAGAATCAATGGGATATTTAACTCATTTAGATATATACTTTATCTTCTGATAAGGGAGAAATACAACGAGGACTATGTCAGCGAATGCGCATTCTATATGTGCTGTGCCACACGTCCGGCGGATCACGGTTTACAGGTGAGAGTTGTAAAATCCTTACATCATTAATGCGCGAGGTTAGATGACTCCGGTACAGTCTGTGAAACCCTGACAGCGCTAAGGAAATGCAGAGGAGCGAAGCAGAACATAATGAATGTGCGAACCGGTAGAGCTTGTCTTCTGAACATGAAGACCGCCCCCGACCCGTTTGTCAATTCACCCTTGAACCCGCGAACCAGAGGACTACGAACGTATTTGCACCGGCTCTTATGTTTGGTCTGTTCATGCCTCCATTGGGGTTAAATTTTCAACATAATATCGGCAAATCGAAAGTGGTATCATTAGACCGAAAATAGCCAGATGTCCGGAATTGGAAAGAACTAGAGGTACGGGGCACGTTCACCAATGGGTATCTTGAACGAATGACATTAGTTGCTTACGTACGGGTGATGCAATCACTTTGGAGCGTGTATATTTCGATAGATATAGGAACGCACTGCGGAAGGTCCTTTGATCGATCACAGGTTGAGTTGTACTAAAAACTAAAAAAATGGAAATCTTTGCTTCATCACTTGGCGCTCAAGCGAGATATGCATACACCATATGCAGGTCCTTCTGGAATAATTGTCAATAACTAAGCAGTTGACTATGCTAGAATTATAATCGTCCCTCTTGCTGTTCAGTCGACGTGAGAGTGAGCACTTTATAAATGAATAGGTTCAAATATGATGTTCTGTCTGGGACATTCATTCATGTGAGGGATTATCGCAGGTATTTGCAGTTTCTTCTCTTGAAGTACGTCAAACGGTACAAGGCGAGTATCCAGAGCGAGAAGATCATCTTCAGCGCTTGGTGAATGAGAAGGAACGGGCTTTGAAATGATCGGTTTTTGGGCCCGTCTGCATATAGTCGTATAGAGAACAGGTAGAGCTAGGTCAGCCAAAACAAGTGCACATTTAGTACCCAGTGATATACCTATATGCTGTTGATATATTGTGTTGCCAAATTTCACATAAATATTATTGTTGAGAAATTCAAGCAATTCAGGGTTGAAAGAAGCTTCTAATAACCAGCTGTGAATCTAGGTTTGTATCGTAGCTTTCTAGCCATATGAAGTAGTCTCCCTTGGGGAGGTAGAATGGCATTTCCCTAGATTCACTCCTGCATTTTGTGTCATGTCAGATACACCAGTTTAAATTTCATCCCATTTTCACCCCTTTGAATATCCGGTATTTATATTGGTCAGATCGGTCAGTTTGGTTTTTCTCTCATATTTCATTAAGAATAATAGTTATAGGCAGATGGATTGCCATGTCTAATTTTCTCTCTTTTGAATATTTAATCATGTCAGATACACCAGTTTGATTTCCCTCCCATTTCCCTCTTTTTAACCCTACCACGCCTGCGGGTGCGGTGCCCCATCGCCCCCCCCATCCCCCGTCAAACTATCTACGTTATCACAGGAACGACAAAACATAGAGAGCTGAAGCTCCCTGGCTTTGTATTTTAACATATTGGGGTCATTTTGAGCCTATTTGCATAACCGCCGAGCAGAGGATCATAGATAAATTCAAAATGGCGGCCATGTGCGTAACAGAAAAGTTATGGGTTTTTTTCAAAATTCCTGCTTTCCTGCGAGAAAAGTGGGCAAAAACTATTTTATTTTACATCAGATTATTATTTACTAATTTATCATACAGTTTTTCGAAGAAATCACATAAATAAAAAGAAACGTGGATATGACGTCATTAAAGCGAACATCTAGGGTTTTTAAAATATTTCTGGTAGAGCTTGACCCAAGGGTGTAAGTTTCAGCCCCCTACCTCAAGGGGTAAGAAAAATATTTGGGTGGGGGTGAACCGGTCCCAAAAATCCCAGATCAGCTAGGGTAAATGTTTAAATACACCATTATATATGTATACGATCTCTTCGCTTTGAATACTCCATATATAACCGATGCTGGACTCGACGGAAACCTCTGATTGTCGCTATCACTAGTACATTGTATAGGTCAAATCACTGGTTTGTTGAAAGAGAGCAGAAATTTGAACATAAAATAGAATGGCGGTCGGGCTGGTGGTTGACTTATTGCAGACGATTATTTTCCAGTGTGGCGGATATGTAACTTCAATGCCGTCGAGTACGGCGCTTGACTGAAAATGGGACAAGTATATTTTCATTTCCCAAGATTCACTCTTGAATCTTTTAGTCATGTCGGATACGCCAGTTTGATTCTCCTGCCATTTTCCTTCTCTAGAATATTTAGATTCGCCAGATAGGTTATTTGGTTTTCCCTGCCATATCTTCCTCTGCGAAGTATACACCACATTAAAATTGTCTCAACTTCTCTTAACTGATTAGCCATGTCAATATCCCAAATTTGGGTCGAGACAGACAAGCCGTATGGAGTAGTTCCCCTTGGGTAGAATTTTCCCAATTTAATTTTCTTCACATTTTACCTTTTCAAAAACCCGGTATTTAGATATGTCAGATAGGCCAGTTAGGTTTCCTCTCCTGTTTTCCTCTGTGAAGGATATGCAACATTGAGTTGTTTCCCTTCGAATAGGTTTTTTTATATATATATTTTGCTAAATGTTTTTCTCTTTCATCTTGACTCAAATAAAGTAACTCCCTTTTATGTCAAGCCGAGTTACCACAGTTTTAATTTTCTACCATACCCTGACCTCTACACTGCGAAAAATAGTGTGTTGTTTTAACACAATTTTGTGCTAAAATGGCTTCAACACAATATGTTTTGTGTTCAAATCAACATGGTTTTGTGTTAAACTTAATATATCAACACAAAATTGTGTTGAGTTCAATACAAATTAGTGTTGATTCTTACACAATTTGTGTTATTTTCAACACAATTCTGATGCTAAAATGGCTTCAATTTTTTCGCAGTGTATGACATAGAAAGGAAGACTCTACAGTATAGTAGAAAATTAAAACTGTGGTAACTCGACTTGACATCAAAGGGAATGACTTCATTTGAGTCGAGATGAAAGAGAAAAACATCCAGGGAAACATATTTGATTTTCTATTTTTTTATTTTTTATTTTTTTTTTTTTTTTAGTAATTTTCATAATTTATTGAAAATATACGTAGACACCTACCATCGAATATTCCACATGCCAGGCAACTGTGAATTGGTTCCTTGATTTCCGCTCGGGAAGTTGACCGAGTGACATTCACGTTATTCACCTTTACTTCCTGTGGTAGGCTTTTTTCTCCTATGTTTGCATCGATGCAAATGAAAGGCCTCAGTTCGGCCTTACGAAGAACATCAAAGGAAGAACAAATAATGATCCATCTTCATCAAAGAACACTGTAATCAACTACAGCTATTCATGAAATACGGCCATTAATGCAGAATAAGTGCATCGTGATTCCTACGGGGATTATAAGCTTCTCTTCAGTCGCCTGCAACGTTAGACTAGCAAGTCATCATGTTTAATGATCAAATCGAACGCGCTCTATAATCTCAAACTCGTTATCCTGATACGGAGGAAAAAAACACGTACACATGATATAGCAGACCTGAAACAGTACATGCTGTCAGATGGCGATTGATTTCTGCCGCATGGCAACGTCGCCTTTTGTTTGCCATGGCGAGGGTACGATGGAAATGATGACGAGATTCGATGACGATGACGCGATGTTACGACGTCCCCGATGATACGATGAAATTCACCATCGTATTCGTATAATCTTCATCGTGTCACCATATTATGCATTCTTCTCGTTTAGTTCGGAGCTAATTGCAACAGCTTTTCGGTCAGCAGCTGCTATGTAGATTAGACGTAAGATTTCAGTGACGAAATCTGAAGTATTTCATTGACAAAGTGTGAAGCGTTTCCATTAAACCGTTGGATTTCGTCATTAAAACCGTTTTAATGATGAAATCCAACGGCTTCAATGGAAAATTCGATGGGGTCGATTATAAATTATGAAGTGTCAAATGACAAAATCTGAAGTGTCCCATCACACAATTCGAAGCGTTTTAATGATAAAACCTAAATACCTACAATGACAAAATCTGAAGTATTTAATGAAAAAATATGACGTGTTTTATTAACAATATATGAGGTTACTGAATTACAAAATCTGAAGTGTTAATAGTATAAAATTAAGGCTCTCGAGTCAAGAGCGGAAGGAAGAGGAGCAATAGCTGGAAGAGCGAGAACATGAGGATGAGCTGGAGCAGGAGGAGGAGGAGGAGTAAGAAGAGGAGGAGGAGCAGCTGTAAAACCCGTTCGAGGATCATGATCAAGGCAGGCGGACAGAAATTCGACCAATCAGTATCATGTGCCCTGCCGCCATGTTTGACCACGTGATATAAATTTGCAGAGAATTATCGGCTTTGTTTGATTTTGTTTGATTTGGAGAAAAAATGGCGGTCACCCACGTGACAGTTTGACCTATGGAGAAATTGATTTCCCCTAGCCATTTCCTTTAATTCTCCCGATCCATGTATGGATGGAGCGGCAGTTAGAAGATATCTAGAATAAATAAAAATAAATTCAGCATGTTCCATGGAATTTCACCTGCATACGTTCCGTCAGAAAATGTACGTTGTTGTATATTGCGCTGCAATTTTAACATGTATCTAGGTGATCAACCCAACTAAACTATACTACGATTTAACTACATTTGGTCAATGCTGTTTAGCAGATCTCTTATAGTATATGGGCAACGCATATGTGGTCGTCCTCCTCATTTCTCTCCTAATTCTGGATGGAGAATGCAGGTATATATTAAGACCACAGATTACATTTATTCTCTTTGTTATTTGATATATTTCATGTATTACGCTATCAATACAGCTGCTTTCCATTATGTATTATGTAAACTTGCTTCCGGTTTCATGACGCCTTTTGATTACCCAATCAATTGATTTGTCCGGAAATTATCGATAGGTTGAATGGACGGTCAGTGGGATTTTTGTAATGTGGATTTCATCCAGCTTTGACACGCATGGACAGTGTAGTCTCCAAAAATTAAAAAAAAAATCGAGTTACCTCTCCACATTGTCATCGACCCAGTCACGTCCATTTAAATACATGGTTGTCTCTAGTATACAACTGTAATGATATAGTAAATGGGAAGATATTGCTATACGGTAAAACTTAATCTCTATAGATGAGTTCTTCGCAAAAAATACGTAATCAAACAGGACCGGCGATTCTTTACCAAATGTATTCGCGTGATCAAACATAGCAGCTCTGATTGGTCGAATTTCTCAATCTCTTCACCTTGGCCATGATCCCCGAACCGGATTTACACGTTATCGTGCTCCTTAGCCCTGTCCCTCCTACTGCTCTTGCTTCTCCACCTCCTGCTCATGTTCTTGCTCCCCATTTCCCTGATCTTGCTCCTCCAGCTCTTGCTGCTGCTACTGCTCCTCCTCGTCTTCCTCCTACGTCTGTTCCTCCTCCTTTGGTCATCCATCTCCTCCTGTTCTTGCCATTCCTCCTGCCCCTACCCTTTCTCCTCATCCTATCTCTACTCCTCCAGCTCCCCTTGCTCCTGCTCTTCATGAACCCGGGCCCCAAATTGTAAACTACTATTGTTTCATGTACATAATCCAAAATATCCATTGACAAAATTTAAAGGGTTTGATTGATAAAATGTGATGTGCTTATCTGACAAAATTAAATGTGTTTCAATGACAAAAATCTGAAAATTTGTATTGGCATGAGCTGAATTCTCCTAACGACATAATTTGGACTGTTTCAACGACGAAATCTAAAGCCTTTCAATGAGGGAAGCTAAAATGCTTCATTGACAAATCTGAAATGTTTCAATGACAAAATCTAAACTGTGTGATTGACAAAACGTGAATTGTTTAATTGACAAAAGCTAATGTGTTTCAATGACAAACATTTGAATATTTGACATTATCTGAAATTCCCCAGCGGCATAATTTGGGATGTTTCAATGACGAAATCTAAAATGGCATCCGTGTATCCGTGGTCAAGGTGAAGCGTTTCCATGACAAAATCTAATGCGTCTCAATTACAAAATCCTAAATGTTTCATTAGTAAATTCTGATGTGTCCTCATAACAAAATGAAATGTGTTTCAGGGACAAAATTATTTAATTACTTTATTTGAGTTTAATTATAGAATCCGGAATGATTCACTGACGATGTATCTCAAATGATAAAATCTGATGTGTTTGAGTGATAAAATCTGAGGCGTTTTAACGATCACATCTGATGTTTCTCAATGACAAGTTTACCTCTATAGCTAAGTTGAACTGTTTCTATGGACATACCAGATATACATCTCATGTCATATCAATACTTGTATTTAAAAATTATACCATGTGTAAATATTATACCATGTGTAAATATTATACCATGTGTGTACTGCACCAATCATGTGACTGCTCCTGCGCTTCCGCTTGCTCCAGGTCCTCTTGAACCTGTGCCGCAAAGGTTCCAATTTACACTACTATGTTTTCACTGACATAATCCGAAGGTCCAATGACATAACTTGAAGTGTTCCATTGACAAAATCTAAAATGTCTGATTGACCAAATGTGAAATGTCTAATAACTAACGTGTTCCACTAACAAAAATCTGAAAAGTTTCTTCCACATAATTTTAAGTCTTCCAACAACATAATTTCAAGTGTTTCAAAATCGAAATATAAACTGATTCACTTACAAAATTTGACATGTTTCATTGACAAAATGTGAAGTGTTTCATTGACTTCATCTGAACTTTTTCAATGGCATAATAAAAGTGTGACAATGATGGCTCTGAAGTGTTTCCTCGACAAAATCTGATGCGTCTCACTTACAAAATCCTAAATATTTCATAAGTAAATTCTGAAAATAGAGTAGAAAATGTGATGTGTTTCAACGACAAATTCTGAAAGGAGTTCAATTAAAAATCCGAAGGGAGTCACTGAGAATGTGTTTCAAATGATAAAATTTGATGTGTTTCAGCCATGAAATCTGGGATGTTTCTACGGTCAAATCTGACATCTTTCAGTGACAAGTTTCTATGGACATACCGTGTCATACCAATATTGCATCAAAAACTTATACCATGTTTATACTGCACCAAAATGTCTAGACATCTAGATCAATCAAAATGAGTATTGAATCACGTATTAAAGTGTCGATGACACCACGGTCCTTATAAACATTCTCAAACACCATTTTTACATTCAAACATTTCAATAATCATACTTTGTTTTCCATTTGCAACAGTCAAAAACTTAGGTTCAATTCGTGTGTCCGTCTTGATGCTTGACACTAATCACAATGTTATCTTTGACCAAAAACGCATATATATCGAATATTAACAGACAGGAGAAAAATTCGAATCCTTCAGTAGGTAGGCTGAACATGATGACAGTTGATGACAGTTTTGAGGGAAATACTAAATCCAGTATTCATTTGGAGATAGATATAAAGGCTTAATAGACATAAATCAATGATGACCTTCATCTCTCTTCCTATCACGTGATGATTTGCGCCTCAACTCATCTGTTATCGTGAAATCTAGCATCGCATATGTAACACCACACTAATTTAATTGTCAACGCACAGTAAATGTGCCTCAAAGCGTGAAATCCTGTATGTAACCCGACACACCAAATTAACGGTTGCTCTTCCGGATGTGCCCGTTAAGGGACCTCGCGATGACATTCCCGACTGCTCGGCCTATTCCCTCGAAGGCATAGTACCTAGCGCATTAATGGTGTAGGGATCTCCGGTGTAAACCGTGACCCGCCGCACGTGAGGCACACTACATACTATAGGATGTATTTCCGCTCACAAAGTCCTCCTCGTATTCTCCCTTATCAGGAGATAAAATATATATCTAAATGACTTGAATATTCCCCTGAGTCTACCTCAGAAGGGTCTTTTTCTAATTTGAGGTGCTTCAATATTCTCCTGGCTTTTCCTGTCAAGCCGATCTCCATGGCAACGAAATCATACGGCTGACATGCGCTACTCGGAGTTGAGGCGTAATACTGTGCCTGTAAACATGGATACCAATTTGGATTCTTACCAGTGATGGGCGAGATCAGCATATCCTACGAGCCTCTGCCGAGTGCTCGCGATGGCAATCAAATTGATGTCGTGTTACATGAAGGCGGTGGTAGGGCAATGGATCATCGTCTGCCGTTTAATGGTCATGAATGCACATTGCATCATTGGATAGAAGTGGAATAAAACGTCATCAGGATGCAGACCTATTGCCTAAAAATGACGATTTTGTGGGATACATACGTCGAGTGAGTTCGGCAAAATGAAAGGTAACGATAGCTCATAAAGACTGGCCCGCCAATCTCACACAATTATTAACGTTCAATAATGTCAATGTCGGGTGATCACATGAAAGTCTACATTTACAAAAGTCTATCCGCCTTGGTTGAAGTCACGTGTGTGTTAGATCCCTTTGTATCGTAAAGGCACTATTCCAACAGGTATCGTCGGTGACGCGTGTCGAGTTGTCGGGGCCATCTGAACGACTTGAAGACTGGTCCAACATTTCCACACATTAACCTTAATTCTCTCTCTCTTCACTTTTAACATTCAAACATTTAACATTTCGAATGATCACATTATTTTAGCATTTGCGTTAGTCAACAAGTCTTGTGTGTAGACCTCTCTATTATTGTACCGTGCCGTAAAGGCACTAATTTCACAGGCATCATTGGTAGTGTGTGTCGGGTCGTTAGATTAGCTAAACGATTTGAAGATTGGTCCAACATTCTCAAGCAATTATGACAGTCAATCAATTAGCATGTCACGTATCAACATGGATTTTCTACATTTGCAACAGTCAACAAGTCTTGCTTCAAGTCATGCGTATATCTTAGACCTCGTTATAAACTTACTAATCACACTGGTACTTCGGAGATGCTTGTCGAGTCGTTGGACTGGCTACCGGCACACGATTTGAAGATTGGTCCAGCATTCCACATACTTTCAACATTCAAACATTTAACATTTCGGATGATTACACTGCATAAGTTTCTGCATAATTTTGCAGTAGTGAACAAGTCTTATGTGTAGGCCTCTTTGTGATTGTACCGTATCGTAAAGGCACTGTAATCGCACAGGTATCTTCCGTGACGCGTGTCGAGTCGTTGGTTTGGCTAAACGATTTGAAGATTGGTCCAACATTCTCACGCAATTATAGCAATCAAACAATTAATATGTCGGATGATGGCGTATACATGTAAACATGGACTTTTCTGCATTTGCAATAGTCAACAAGTTCTGGCTCAAGTTCTGCGTATGTTAGACCTCTTGGTGATAATGTCGTAAAGGCACTACTCACACAGGTCTCTTCGAAGATGCGTGTTGAGTTGGTGGACTAATTCAACGATTTGCTGAAAATAGTCGACAAGTCTTGTGTGTAGACCCTTTTTGTGTATATACCGTATCGTGAAGGCACTAGTTGCACAGCTATTTCCGTGACCCCTTTCGAGTCGTTGGACCAGCTAAATGATTTCAAGATTGGTCCAATATTCTCACGCAATTATGACGGCGAAGAGTCAACAAGTCTTGGTCCAAGTCCTGCATATGTTAGTCCTCCTGGTGATTATATCCTAAAGGCACTAATCGCACTAATCTTCCGTGACGCGTGTCGAGTCGTTGGACTGATCCAAACGATTTAAAGTTTGGTCCAACATTCTCAAGCAATTATATCAATCATACAATTATTATGTCGGATGATGGCATATACACATGGATTTTTCTGCATTTCCAATAGTCAACTCATCATGGCCCAAGTTCTGTTAGACCTCTTGGTGATAATGTCGTAAAGGCACTAAGCCCCAGATATTTTCGATGATGCGTGTCGAGTTTGTGGACGATTTCAACGATTTGAAGACTGGTCCAACATTCTCACACACATTTAACTTTCAGGCATTTAAAATAGTCAACAAGTCTCTGTGTGTAGACCTCTTTTGATTGTACCTTACCGTAAAGGCACTAATTGCGCAGTTATCTTCCGTGATGCGTGTCGAGTCGTTGGATTACTGAACAATTTAAAGATTGGCCCAACATTCACAGACACTTATTACAGTGGAACATTTAACATGTTGGATGATCACATATAAACATTAATTGTTCTGGATTGGAATAGTCAAAATCTTGCTTCAGGTCATGCGTATATTAAACTTCCTGGTGATTATATCGTAAAGGTACTAAACGCACAGGTACCTTCGGTGATGCGCGTCGAGCTGTTGGACTAGCTGAACGATTCGAAGACTGTTCCAACAACGGCGGGAAATCCGAGTTCTCATTTCGACCATCCGCGGAACGGCTTCTGCTGCAAGGCGATTTTGAATACGGTCGGCCAATTCTCAGAGGTCCTGGTTGGAGACTAGATTCCAAGGCAATGTATCTAGGATCCAAAGTGCTCCGTTGCTGATGCAAAGCCAGTGGTATATTACCTTCTGAGCGATGAATATCCACCGAAGAAATCATTTCTTGGGCTTTGTCAGACCACAAATTTTGCCAGGAACCTGTTGCGCTGATTTTTCTCCTTCGCGTCAACATTTGAGAAGGCACTGCCAGGTTGTTGGCGCTTTTAGACCGTATAATAGGTGCACCAACTTTAGATTCAAAGTGTCGATAACTGGGCCTTGTCTGAGTCTTTGTGCCATCTATGCACGTATCGATAGTGATTTTCGGATGATGTAATGTATCGAAGTCAAAGTTCCTGTTCTCCAAATTTTCCTCTTCGGTTTGAAGAGACCGTGGTACAGGGGAGCCCATCGCTCGTCGTACACTCTGATGGGTATCCAGCCAGCTTTCTGAAGGACCATGGGTCAGCATTGGGGGAGTGAGACTCATCACGGGTTCGGACTGTCGCCTGGATTCCTCCGAGAGATGGCGCGTCTTCTCTCCGTGCCTGGGGCGTGACCGGCCATACTCGGGCACGGATTTATCCTGTGACTTGTACTTGATCGGCGGTAGATTATACATCTTAACTAGCTTTTCACTCTGATTAAGTATCCGGTTTATTCTTCCGAGGATTACAGTTCTTTGCTTGCCTAAGATAATCAACCGCAATACAGCATCTTTCCTCAGAATGCCTAATCGCTTCCGCAACTGTGCGCTCTCGAATGTATCGGCCGCACGCAATCTCGTTGATCTGACGGGGTTGTGTACAGTTCCAAGCTGCAGCAGTGAAGGCTTACCCGTGGCGAGCACATTGATATCAGTGCCGTGTAAAACCATTACTAATTGCCAGGTATGGCGTTGTATTGATCGGTGTTCCCCTGGTAATATAGCTATTGCAGGTTGTTACCAATCACCGTCAGGTAGACAGGGCTATAAAGACTGTTTACACAGGTTGGATATGGATGACGTGAGCCGGGACAAGAGCATCTCCGGACAACAGCACTCGGATACTGTCGCCGGTCGTCGGTGAACTCCGATAGCCCTGTGTGATACTCCGGTGATATCTCTATGTTGATAGACTTGTTAATGATCTAAATTGACTGAGTATTTACATTTACCTCATAAACCACATCGATATTCAACATGCTTTGTAATTACTGCTCCGTGAAAAGGCGGCAGCCTCCTTGATGAATCGATCCGCCATTTTCCGAACATCATAGAATATAAATCCCATCTAGATCAATACGTCTATACATCGCAGATTCTCGCGTCTCCACAGACATCTCTCCGATACCTTTTGATTCGACTTTGCAGATAAATTATGCAGATTGAACCTGGGGAGACCTGAGATAATGGATATGTTGGTGATTATAGATGAAGAGAAATTCTGTATAATCTAGTTGGGTTCTAGATGGAAACGGCGTTGGTTCTTTCTCGACACTCAGCCCATGCAGCATCTGTGGGCATGGTGTGATTCTGACAAGCGAACAAACAGCTATGGCAGAACTGGAAAACAATGGCTCTCAAATGCGTTTGCATATCAAAGTCTTTTATCTGTCTCCCTTGTTATTACAAATGTGTACTGTAATGTACGATATATTTTACACTTTTGTTTTCCACGTTATACTATATAGTTTATCAATATACACTTATTATTAATACCACTGTATTCTTTAGTTAATGTTCTCAGATGTTTTATATATATTTTGTTACATGTTTTATGGAACCTGTAAATGGGACTTGCTCCCGTACGTATTCCTTGAAATAAATTAAAATAAATAAATAAAATAAATAAAATTAAACTGACAATACTGATTATGAACCTAACCTGGCAAACGATCCGCCTTTTCCGCATCGGCACAGTGCGGCAGTTAGCAGTTGGAGATGCTTGTGGCTCGTGATCTCATTCCCCGGTGTGTTTTAATTTGGGGATATATTTTTTATCTCAGGATATATTTGGATAATAAACTTCATATATTACATGTAACCTATAGTCTCTGAAGGAAGGACCATTAGGTTTATCTGAATGAATATTTTGGGAACGTTAACCCTACCTGGCCTGGGGGGGCACTTTTCGCACTCACTCACTCCACCCCATGTTGTTTTTTTGCTCCTATCCCCAGAAGGACAAAAAATTGAGAGGTGAAACTCCGTGAGTTTGTAGATTATCATATTAGGGTCATTCTGAGCTTATTTGCATGGCCCCCGAGCAGAGAATCATGGGTAAATTCAAAATGGCGGCTATGTGAGGTACCAGAAAAGTGATGTTTTCGTCAGATTTCTTCAATTTTTTTGCTTTGCTGCATGGAAAAGTGGGTAAAACATATTTTATTTCATATTAGATTATTATTTACTAATTTATCATGTAGTTTTTTCGAGGAAAAACCAAATATAAAAAATTCGAAAATTCTGACCGAAAAATCGTCCAAAAATGCTGTTTTTGAAAATTACGTCACTGTGACGTCATCGTGCGGCCATCTTGGATTTTTTTTACATATTCTTGTAGAGCTTGACCCAAAGATATAATGTGGTAAGCTTCAGCCCTCTAGCCTTTGCGATAGCGAAAATAAATATATAGGGGGCACTTTCTCCCCCCCCCAGCTGCGGTACACCCCAAATCGCTCAGGACAGATAGTGTTAAGTTGGAAATTAAGCCAGTTATCAGTAATCAAATGTATTTCCCCATATGACAGCATAAGGAGAAATGAGATTTTGCGATATAGGTATTGTCAGCCAGATCTAAAAAAAAAATACGCTTTCTGATGTAGATCTCGAAACAACAGTCCCGTTTCCGTTTTAACCAATCACAGAGCTTCTCCTCAATTTTGGCATGTATGTTTGAAACGTCAAGCTCAGGCCACAGCTGCCTCGGGGGAGGCAGGTGGTTGACCTCGTGTCGTGATATTATGCACTAAGAAACGTTTCTTGTAATTGATCGATATATCCAGATTATGTTTATGTTAATCGAATATCATCATTTATAAGAAAATAATGATCTGGTGAAACAGGCTAAAATACATGAGAATATGACTATTACTTTCTGTACCGTATACACCTGTCGCCCCTCGCAACAACATGACACGGGATGCATGGTATGCACGTGACCTTGATATGCCGATAGTGACTTCTTATGAACACGAAGACCTAAAATCAACGACATGTCAGCTAGGGGGACGTTCTTCTTGGGTCCGATTTCAAACAGGTTGGTTGCCCGCTGTCCCCTCGCGGGTGTCCCGTTTAGCCCATTGTTAATAAATTAATGCGGGAAAGGCTGATTGTCAAATAGTTAACCATAGGAGGATTATATAATTAGTGTGACAAGCAATCGACATGTTAATCAAATAATGGCGAGAAAGATGATTGCTTGTCAGCACTATCTCTAGCTCATAGAGTTGTACTTGTTAGTATTACATAAATGGTTTGTTGTTAATCGAAACGAAGCTGCAGAGATAAGGGAATGATTTAACATTTAACCTCTGGAGAGGAATACGCATGGTGGGTTTTCATTAGAAAGTTCTCTTATCTAACGTTTACATAAGGATGTGTTAAGCTTTGTAGCGTTAATTGTCTACCTTCAACGAATACATCTCCATTAATTGACTTTGTTTGTTAAATTTCCCCGGGGGAAATTTCGTGCTTCCGTTTTCAAAATCGCCGATTACCGGCACTTGAAATAATTGAAATTGGTGCGGATGGTTTTCGATTACATTTTTCAATTCCAAATTATTTTTTTTCCATGTTTTAATTTATGGAAATTAGAAATTTATCCCCAAATTTGCAATGTCGCTTGGTGAACATTGCATTTGCAAGAGGACTATAGTCTTGTACATTTTAATTAGTCATATACTTTGGAACTAGTTAAAAGTAACGATTGGCTCTGCGTAAATATTCATTTTTACAACTTGTATAACACACTGGAATCTACCAAATGACCCAGAGATAGCAACATGAGTCGTATGGCCAAGAGAATACTGGAAATTGATATGGATTTCACATCACGACAACGAAATAAATATATTTACCATTATCTCATTTCAGAGTGGATTCTAGGTTTCTGATTGGTTGAACACGGTTGTGTACGACACCGCATTCGTCACGATTACGAGAAAATTGCTCGCAGTAGGCGTTCGGACTAGTCTTTTTTGTTAAATGCCGTCATTTTCATCTGACGACGATACAGCTCACCAATCCCCAGTGTACGAGTTGTCACAGCGACACAGCTCTCCAATTACCAATATACGAGTTGTCAGAGCATTTCCATCATAGCTCTCTAGATTTGTATTTAATATTGCTTATGCTGGTGATAGAGGCCGTGTGGTCATGTCATCCAAGTTGCCACATGAACAGGTACAATAAAAGCGTGCCTGAGATACAACACATATCACGAATCGTTAGATTCTTGGTATGTGCTTTAGAATAGGTTAACCGGAAGACTAGACTGTGACATCATGTGGCTCTGTCAGTATGTCGGCACCTCTTCCCACTTCACTTATATGCGTTGTAATTCTGAAATATTGCTATTCAGAAACTATGACAATGTTATTATCGTCTCACTGGTGGTAAAATTGACGTGAGAGAAGCCATTTTCTTTTTTGTAAACTTGGGGTGAAATTGACTTGATAGAAAGCCATCTTCATTTTTGTAAATGTATGTGTCTAAAGATGATGTTCCATCAACTGGATTTTGAAGGAAACTACTGATAGTCCCTATCAGTAGTTTCCTTCAAAATCCAGTGAGGGAGTCGATCACAGCATCGCTTTTATAGGAATATTATCTTGTGCTAGCAGATCGTTTATATGGCGTTTGGTGAATGTGAAGCAACGGCCTTTGAAGGGGGTTATCTTTAGGCAATTTTTGCATCTAGGCGTATTCAAACGAGAACAGGTGTAAGTCTGCCAAAATTGGTGCACCATTTGCAACAATTAGCAGACCTATGCGCTGCTGGTATATGGTGATACCAAATTTCACATAAATATTGTTAATTAGAAATTCAAGCAACTCGATAAGCAGAGAAACATTCCTAGAATGATCCCTTAACGTAGAAAAGAACCGGAGAAAGTCTTATGTCTTCTAACAGTAATATACCGGTCACCATTTTTATTAAACACCGATATTATTAATGAAATAAGATGTTCGTTAAGATCGTTATGAGGAATAGTAGTATAGATAGTCGAGAAACCCAAGTAGATACATGACTGCATGGTATTTCCCATATAATTCTTTCGTGAGATGTTTTTGTCAAGTATCCACATACATTCGCCATGTGAATGTTTTGAAAAGTCAGCACAAACAAATCTCCCGAAACGATTTAACTTCCAGCGGGGCTCTTGTTAACAGAGTGGAAAGAAATTTGGTTGTACAACTTCTGAAACCAGCTAGAGATCTAGGTTTGTATGCTGCTTTATGCATTTTAGGATTTAAGGACAGCTTTGGTATATCGGTATGAGCGATCGAAAGGGATATATCCCTTTCATCGAGAAACTGTTTGCCTTTCTTGATTAAAGCTTCCAAAGTAATCTCAATGAAAGATTAAGTTGATACAGAAGCAGGGGGAATAGCTATACTTATTTCTCGAGCAGTATCTGGTCATAGTAATATTTACACATTTATACATGTATATAAATGTCTCTCAATGTTTGTTTTTTTCTGTGGAAGGGTATTTTTGTCGATGGGGCGGATAGTATGGACAACCTTACGTTTGGCAAGATCCAACCCGTCGTCTCGTCTCATGGAGTCAATTCTACGCCAGCACGGAACATTCTACATGTTCCGCTGGACTGTGAGCTATATATATATGATCTTCATGGTGCATTTAGATCAGCCAGCATGCAATGACCATTCTTTTAGTATTGGCGAGGCAAGCAACATCGTCCACAATATACCCTGGTCTCTACCACATTGCCAAGACTCTCAGATGTTGGCCATCGTTCGATTGCATATACTATAAGATTGCTCAAAAGCTCATGTCAAATAACAACCATGTATTGCGTCAACTCAGCTGACCATTTCCCAACCTGTTCGATATACACTGGTAGTAGTATACAAAGCGTCAAATGAACAAATGGCGCGTCACTGCGCATGCGCGAGTTTCACAAATTTGCATATGACCTTTGTGACGTCACGCGTCAGCCAATCAGAAGCGAGTATTGTGGTCACGTGGGGTGTGTGGATGGTGGGTGGTGGGATTCAAGATGGCGGCATGTGGATGGTGGGTGGTGGGATTCAAGATGGCGGCATGTGGATGGTGGGTGGTGGGATTCAAGATGGCGGCATGTGGATGGTGGGTGGTGGGATTCAAGATGGCGGCATGTGGATGGTGGGTGGTGGGATTCCAAGATGGCGGCATGTGGATGGTGGGTGGTGGGATTCAAGATGGCGGCATGTGGATGGTGGGTGGGTGGATTCAAGATGGCGGTGTGTGGTTGGTGGGTGGTGGGTTTCAAGATGGCGGCATGTAGTTGGTGGGTGGTGGAATTCAAGATGGCGGCATGTGGTTGGTGGGTGGTGGGATTCAAGATGGCGGCATGTGGTTGGTGGGTGGTGGGATTCAAGATGGCGGCATGTGGTTGGTGGGGGGTGGGATTCAAGATGGCGGCATGTGGTTGGTGGGTGGTGGGATTCAAGATGGCGGCATGTGGTTGGTGGGTGGTGGGATTCAAGATGGCGGCATGTGGTTGGTGGGTGGTGGGATTCAAGATGGCGGCATGTGGTTGGTGGGTGGTGGGTTTCAAGATGGCGGCATGTGGTTGGTGGGTGGTGGGATTCAAGATGGCGGCATGTGGTTGGTGGGTGGTGGGTTTCAAGATGGCGGCTTGTAGAAAAACGTATAAAAGGAGTCGATTTTTAGAACATTGCACTACCTACCTGACTGACCTGACCAGCCTGTCTGCCTACCTGCCTGCCTGCCTGCTTGCCTATCCGCTTGTATGAGACGAAAGCATGAGACGTGGAGAAGAATTTCCCTGGGACCCAGCAGCACCTCCGGTTGAAGTCTTGCCTGAAGATGAGCGTGTCAGGGACATTTATCAACGTCACTGGGCTACCATACGCCATTGTTTTCACCGTGACCGTCGTCTATTGGACTTGTATAACTTTCGGCTGCAGGAACTCACGTATCTGTCTACCTATGCCGAGAACATTTTCACAGATCAGGTGACAGCGTTCAAGTTGAATATGACATTCGGGTACATTTTACGGCACAAGGAGACGGACCAGGTGCGGTATTATTATCCCAGCAATAATGCCTATGTGTTTGATCAGCCGTTCACGGTGACGGATGCGATTTCTCTGGAGCCACTCATCGACCAACTGACTACGTTGGATCCATTGGAATGGGCCCGGTTGCAACACCCCAATACCCAATGGCTTGTGGAAATGGTGACCAACGTCACATTTTTCGTCACGAAAATGAGAGATCATCCTATCGGGGCCCCTGTACTACTACCCCCGTGGTTGCTTCATCGACACGGCCTGTATGCATTAACGGCAGGGGCAAAGGGGCCCTACAAAGACCGGAAATGTCTGTTTCGGTGTTTGGCCGTGCATGTGGATGAGTGTAACCCCCAGGCTTGTGAGAGAGTGGCCAATGACTATTGGGAACAGTATTTACACCAGCAAGACTTGGATAAGCGGCACTTCCGTGGAGTGCCGTTCAAGAATTTGGATGACGTGGAAACACTGTTGAACATCAATATCTTTGTATACCGATTACGATGCCAGGAGGAGGATACATTTGTGCCTGAATTGGTTCGTCGTTCAACAGAACGGTATGCTGCTACGATGAAAGTCAATGTGTTCGACGACAATGGCGTGAGTCATTTTTCGCTCATCTTCAATATGAGCCAGTACGCTCAGTCTTTCAGTTGTGCCCAATGCCATCGTGTGTTTAAAAAGTCTTACAACTTACATCGCCACGAGAAAATCTGTGACAACAGTGTCAAGCGAGTATATCCGGGTGGAGTGTATCATAATACGCCTTAAAAATTCAGAGTTTTTTTACTGTTAATTGTATTAAATTCAATACTCAGATATAATTGTATTAAAATACCCTTGTGAACACGTTCATTCTATTTGTGTTAATAAAAATAGTAGAAAAAATTAAAAAAATGCTTGTTAGTGTTCATTCTTTTTTTTCTTTTTTAAATTTAAAAAAAAAAAAAAAAAAAAAAAAAAATTCACCCTCCCTCCCCCTTCCACTTCCCCTTACTCCTTTTTTTTCAATACTTTAAAAAAATTGTAAAAAAAATAGAAAATTAAAAAAATGCTTGTTAGTGTTCATTCTTTTTTTCTTTTTTTTAAATTTTTAAAAAAAAAAAAAAAAAAATTTTACCCTCCCTCCCCCCTTCCACTTCCCCCTTTACCCCTTTTTTAATTGTAAAAAAAAAATAGAAAATTAAAAAGATTTTTTTTGGCTCTATCATTCTTTTTTTTCTTTTTTTTTAAATTTAAAAAAAAAAATTTTTTTTTGGCTATTCCACCAACCCTCCCTCCCCCCATCTTCCACTTCCCCCTTTACCCTTTTTTTCAATAATTTCAAAAAAATTGTAAAAAGAATTTAAAAATTATTATATTCACCGTATGTTGGTTTCGTGCGCAATAACCTGCTCAAAGCTTGTAATTATCGATATTCCACCATCATCTTCGGTGGTGGGTGAACAGTGGTCGTCTTCTTGTACCCATGATTGTATTTTGTGAATAAATGTCAACATACTACGCGTTATTTATAGTCTAGACGGTTGTGGTTGGTGGTGGGTGGTGGGATTCAAGATGGCGGCATGTGGATGGTGGTGGGTGGTGGGATTCAAGATGGCGGCATGTGGATGGTGGGTGGCGGGTTGCAAGATGGCGGCCGGTGTCAGTGAGTGCAAGATATGCTTGCCCACTGTATAGCGCTGTGTTACCATTGTCCAAGGATAAAAATTTCCTAGTTTTCTTTCGATAAACCCGTTACAATTTTCAGGGAAATATTATAAGGCTGTAAGCCATAGTCTTGACGTATTTTTAGCCAGAAAAACCAATTTATTTCCAATGTACCGGGTTTTCCATACTACCGTACACTAACCTTATGGGTTTAAAATCGATAAATTCATTAAAAATAACGGCTTAGTGTAGCGCTAGGCTGCTAAATTTTTTAAATACTACATTATGAGTTGCCTGAGTTCAATTCTATTCTGTATTTGTATGTGTTAAAAACTTTCACCTACCGTATCTGTACCATCGTTTTTTGTAAGTGTTACGGGATAGAACAAGCCCCCAGGGGTTTTATTCCCGCCAAAGTTTTCTGAAATCATGTCTTTGTATTGTTAGTGTATAATTATTGGTGAATAAATATCTATCTATCTATCTATCTATCTAATTGGAAATAAAATTTATACGTGCACTGACATTTATTGTAAAATCACAGCCGTTTAAAATTGTAAAAGAAACACAAATCTATTTGTTCAGCGTAGCTGTAGAACATAGAATAGAATGATTTCACCCAGGTCCGCGCTTTACACTATAAATAGCACGCAGTAATTTTTTCAGTCATTCACAATTAGCCTGAGTGCCCAGTGATGGCGTCACCCCTGGCTGAAATCATGGATATTGACATACCAGATCATGATAATGAAGTACAACTGCTCGGCAACGTCATTAATATAGCACATGACGAACCATGGTTGGATGCTATAATCAAAGACTTATTTCCACCTCAAGTCCAGGACTACCCTCCACCAGCCACACCTCATCTTGTTGTCCCTCCAGCTACATCGCAGCTTAGTAACTTCTTCCTAGCAGCGACACCGGATCTTACCCCAGTGGAATACCAATGTTTTGACGACATAGACCGTGTATTAGAAACTATGTTGAAACCACAACCACAAAGCCCCCAAGCTAAAGAAACGGCACAAGAAGAAGAAAGCGGAAGCGACCTAGACACAACAGACACAAACTCAAACACAGATACAGAAGAAGGAAAAGATGAGGACAAGAGGGAGGACTTAAAAATCATAGTACCCCAAAAAAAGAGGAAAGACTTAAGAACAAAGAGACGAGACGCGAGAAAAAACAGGAAAGACGTGAGAAGCCAAAGGAATCGGCCAGAGGAGAGGAAAAACAGAAAAGATGCAAGGAAAAAGAGGATAAGACAGAATACCAAAAAAATAAGCCAAAAAAAAGCCAAAAAGATGACATGATGCACTACGTTTCGGCAATGACAACAACAACACTGGGAATCAACACAGAACGCCAAGTAGTCTTGTATTTACACTGCGTGGAATGCAGTAACCAATTCGCGAAATACGCTATTCACCCCTGTGGACACCAAGCCTTGTGTGAAACTTGTATTCATCGACATGCCCAAATACCAACGTGTGCCGAGGCTAACAAACCCCTAGTGTGTGAATTGATACCTTTAACATGTCCCGTGTGTACTGAGAGAAGACAACGCCAACAGGCCCTCTCAACGATGTAATCGCTTATTACATATCCAAAAGGTTTTTTTTAAAACCACCTTATTTTTCCGAAAGGGGAAACTTCTAAAAAAGCACAAAAAATTAACACCAGATCACACACACACATATATCCCTGTGCTCGTTCAAATAAATTGTCAGTCCCGTTATCATTCGGGCTGTTATAACTTCTATCAAAATAAAAAAATTTCAGTCCGTATATAATTCGGGTTGTAATATTAGTAACATTCCCGGGTTCAAAAATAAATTTCAGTCCGTTATCAATCGGGCTGTAATATTAATTTAATTACTGGGAGAGAGAAAAACAAAAATCCTGTGTTTATAAGAGAGAGATTGGTCCTGACAAGGACCGTTAATATGGGACAGGGGTTGTTTTTTGGTGTTGCAGTTTGCTAATAGAATAAAAAGAAAAAGGGGTAATGTGGGGATCTGTGCTTTGAAATTTGTGCCCAAGTTAGAAGCTCTCTTTCGATTGCTTTGGTTGGCCCTGATAAGGGCCGTTAGGTTCAATTTGATATGCTGTTTTCTTCAGCAGGGGAGTTTTCTTGTCTACTCCCCCGTACTCATGTTGCTCACGGAAAAGTATCTATATGGAGTCAGTGTGTACAGATGTTGTACATCATCATCGAGATCGGGGCTGATGGGCATCCCCTCCAGCAAATTGGCGGCAGCTATCTCCTGTGGGCTCTCTTCTTGCTTGTTGTCCTCTAAGTCAGGAATGGGGAGATCTTCCAGCGGAAAATTTACGGTTGCCTCTTGTGGTGGTGGTGATGGACGGGACGCCAGCAGCTGAGGAGGGGGGGCAGGGCGCATTTCGTCCCCCATGGTCTTGCGTAGTAAATCTATCCACCCCTCCTCGCTAATCGTTCGGGCAGAATTTATCAGTTTCCGTAAATTTTCCGCTGTTCCACCTCCCGTCACGGCTTCGTTATTAAGTCTCCTACTCCACTCCGTAAATTCTGCCATCCAAAACTGCTTGATTTCTTTCTTCATTGCTCTCGTCGCACGTCTCGATATTCCGCTTCGCTCAGATGTGGTAGACATGGTTGCACGGCTCATTTTTTTCTCTCTGTGTATATGTGTTTTCGTCAGTGAAAGGTTTTTGAATAGCCCGCTTCAAGCTGGGCGCTATATATATAGACAAAGCGCGGACCTCGGCGAAGCGGCTCTAGGCTGTCTTCCAGATTTACGCTGCAGAAAATAGGTTTGTGTTTCTTTCCCAATTATAAACGGCTGTGATTTTACAATAAATGTCAGTGCACGTATAAATTTTATTTCCAATTGAACTCAGGCAATTCATGGTGTAGTATTTAAAAAATTTAGCAGCCTAGCGCTACACTAAGCCGTTATTTTAATGAATTTTAGCGATTTTTACACGCCTAATGTTAAAGTACGGTAGTATGGAAAACCCGCTACACTGCAAATAAATCGATTTTCCTGGCTAAAAATACGTCAAGACTATGGCTTACAGCCTTATAATATGTCTCTGAAAATTGTAACGGGTTTATCGAAAGCAAACTATAGAAAAACTATTAAAACATAGCCTTCGTTTCAGTGCAGGGTCTTAGAGTCAACGCGCATAGTTCCCGATTCATTTTGGTGCGCTGGGCATCACGCCATCTAGCGGTCGGTACAGGCACTGAGAATGGAATGTCTTGAAAAAGGGGAGGTCATCTGATAATAACCAATAGGCCGGTCAAGCATTTTGGAGACGATTTCAATGTTGTCTTCTCTCCTACCTGTCAGCAAAAATTCTTAATTGTTTTACAGTGCAGGCACAAAATACACACAGATGTAGCGTCGTCGCAAATGTTCTGAAGTATATTTTATCTTGGAGCGCGCACCTACAAAATTGCATTTGTAATTTTAATTATTTTCTAGAACAGGGTACGAATTTTTTTATTACGATGAAATTAGCAAGAATCGGTATATATATACATTTTGCCTGGCCGGTGTTTTGTCATTCACCATTATGGCAGCGCACGGAGCACTTGGGGAGCTCGCTTTCTTCCAACTGACGTCTGATGTCATCCTCATCGTCTATGACCATCAACTGCAGCTCATCGAAGAACACCCTCCAGAAGTAAAGTTATCTTTAAGCTTAGCAGGCTGGACTCTATTGACACGGTTGTTACAGGGAAAAGAGCCCGAAGTCGATTTCCTGCATGTGGGAGTCGGTGTGTACCTGCGAAGTGGTAAAGATGATTCTTTTTTCCCCCGGCTAGAACAGTGTGGGGGTGTCGCTATCCTACTCCGGCCGGCATTATGGCAGGCGCTGAAAGCTATTATCACCGATGTCCACGATGTACTCTATCCTGAGGCCAACTCTGTAGCTACCCGCACTCTTACACCGGACTGTACCCTATTGTTATATCCCCAACGCGTGGAGCTCATCGATGACGATAGCCGATGTTGGTGTACGTCTGAACCCGCGCGTGTCTCTTTATCCCCGGAAGGCTGGATTACCTTGAAACGTGTGTTATGCGGTGATCTCGACGGAGATAGCATTCACCTGTGTGACGATGTCTACATTTTCCGCGGTCCCTATTTTGCTCGACTTCTCTGTCTCAAGCGAGGGGGATTTACTCTGGACCCCGATCTATGGACGGCTTTGCAACAAGTAGTCCCCATGGTGGATGAAGTACTCTCTCCACAGGAGCCGCCCCTCACAGAATAGTACCTGACACTATAAATACGAGGGATGAGACAGAGTGTGTGTCATTCTCCGTTCGACATTTACAGCAAGCATGTCACTACGAGCCATCCTGCCTCTTACACCCTACCAGGTGGGGTTATACGTCTATGAAGATAAAGTCACCCTGGTGGAAGACGGTGGAGCTATTTGCTGGGGGCGCGCTGAGACTCTATCGAATACGGTGACACTACAGCGTGATGGCTGGACTACATTTAAACGGGTGTTGAGCGGTGAGTTGGACGGACACCTCATCCACATGGACAATGCCATCTACGTATACCGTACCGCCCTCTTCCCACGCCTGGGCCGCTACCAAGATCCTACGCGAAGTTTCATCCTAACTCCCTCTCTGTGGTCAGCCTTGGAGAAAGTAGTGCCTATTGTGGACCAGCTGTTTACACCGGACGACCGATCACCAGACGAATTGGCGTGGGCTCGTGCTATGGAAGACGCGCTGGCTGAACCTCATAAAAAAAAACAACATGATGATGAATCCGATGATACAGCCGGGGAAGACGAAAGTACTATATCTATAGAATGCACAGAGGCTAGAGTGTCAGTGTCACCTGATGAAGCGAACACACATGACGGGGGGACCCAGAGGCGCCTCAATGAGGGGTAAGAAGCCCGTGATGAAGCGGTCCCGAAAGGGGAAAAAGGAGTCCGCATCTACAGTGAACAAGGTGTTAACCGATTTGTATTACAGCCCTACCAGTCCAGCCGCGTATAGCGCTGTGGGAGCGCTCGTTCGAGCTGCCCATTCTCAAGGCATCAGTCGAACTGAAGTTCGAGACTGGTTAAAAACCCAAGACACTTATAGTTTACATCGAGCAGCCCGACGACATTTTCGCCGTAACCGAGTGATCGTAGGAGGTATAGACGCGCAATGGCAGGCGGATTTAGTGGACATGAGTCGCTTTGCACCTCACAATGATGGACATCGGTACATATTGACCTGTATCGATATTTTATCCAAGTATGCCTGGGTACTACCCATTCGCACCAAAACAGGAGAGAATTTAATAGGAGCGTTCCAGCAGATTTTCAAGACGGGGCGCAAACCTCTTTATTTACAAACGGATGAAGGCACAGAATTTCTCAACCGACCCTTTCAAGCCTTTCTTAAGAAACAGAAGGTATTTTTCTTCCATACGTACAATGAGACCAAAGCCTCTGTGGTGGAACGATTCAATCGCACCTTCAAAGGACGAATGTACAAGTATTTTACCGCCCAAAACACCCGACGGTACATCGATGTACTACCTCAACTGGTACAAGGGTACAATCGAGCCTATCATCGCAGTATCCAGCGAGCTCCCCGTGATGTGACAGAACGCAACGAACATCAAGTGCGTGGTACGCTGTACTCATCCAGTCCACCTCTACCACTCACGGCACCCCGTTACAAACGTGGAGATGTGGTACGGATCAGTAAAGTGAAAGGCCAATTTGAGAAAAGTTACTTGCCCAACTGGAGTGACGAGCACTTTGTCATCGTTCGCCATAAACCTCGACAGCCACACGTCTATCAACTGGAAGATCTACAAGGAGAAACACTGCAAGGCACGTTTTACGAGGCAGAATTACAACCCATAGTGAAAACACCGAAAGACTACTACATGGTGGAAAAGATTTTGAAAACGGAACGTCGACGGGGCATCCCCTATCATTTCGTCAAATGGCAAGGGTGGCCTCGTTCGTTTAATTCCTGGGTGTCCGGCCGTGACATGAAACGCCTATAAATTCTAACCCCTATCACCACCAGCCTTCAATGTAGGATTGTACCATGGATAGGACACATCTACCCTTACTGTTACGAACTCGAAAAGCACAAGTGGGTACTGTAGTGTGTCTAGTAGTGCTTGTGGGTACGTTATTTACAGGCGTGTTCTACGATTTGACGTACGTGATATCCTGTTTGAGCACCCTGCGTTCCACATCTCAGTCATCCACCACCACCACTTCGACCACCACTACGACGACGCTGCCTACGCCATCCAAGACGTCAAGGTACCGCCACGTATCAACCCAGACACCCACGTCTACCACACCGCCCACACCGTCTACTCCATCCATCACCACGTTACCCTTTGCCCGCTACATCCAGTCACCCACGACGACCACGTCCCGTACTACTACTACTACTCCACGTCATCCTCCGTCATCCCTGAGAAGCGACGATCCTTCCACCCCATCACCACCACCACCTAGTACACCCACCACGACGCTAAACATATTTACAGTGGACTCCGGTGAATCACGTTTACCACGGCAACGGTACCCGGTCGAGTACGATCCCCGGTGGGATCCACGACAACAGTGGTGGGCTTCTAAACGCCGAGCGCAAATCACCAAATAAAAAATAAAGAAAAAAAAAACTAAAAAAAACTATGGATCCTCGGTGGCAGCATCCTTTCACGTGTCTTATCGCTGGACCGACAGGGTCGGGAAAAACACACTTCGTTCAACGTCTGATCCAACACGGGTCAGCCCTCATTTCACCCCCTCTAGCTCGCATCCTGTGGTGTTATGGAGCTTGGCAACCTGCGTACGAGGAACTGGCACGTGTCCCGGGACTCACCTTAGTGGAAGGCTTACCCCCTGAGGATACACCCCAAGACACCTTGGTGGTGGTGGACGATCTCATGACGGAAACGGACAGTCGAATCACCCGTCTCTTTACCAAAGGAAGCCATCATCGTCCGTTGAGCATCATCTACATCGTGCAGAATCTCTTCAGTAAGAACAAAGAGCACAGGAACATTAGTTTGAATGCTCAGTATGTGGTGTTATTCAAAAACCCCAGAGACGCTTTACAAATTACGCACCTGGCCCAACAGATGTACCCTAAAAACACGGCCTTTGTACGAGAAGCCTTTGAAGATGCTACCCAACCCGCTCACGGGTATCTACTCATTGACTTGAAACAAGACACGCCCTCCACCCTTCGATTGCGTACCCTCATTTTTCCCGGCGAGGTGCAGACGGTGTACACACCCAAATAAAAGATAAAAGATAAAAGAAGAAGACAATCCACTCTAGCCGTCATTCATCATCATGTCTGCACGGATACGCAAGCACGCGCCGGCCCTGCGCGTATTACGCAGCGCGCCACCGGAGGTGGGCCGGGCCCTGGTGCGCGGGGCGGATGCCGACTTGGTACGGTGTTTGTGTGAAGTGGCCCATAATGTGTTAAAAGGCAATGTTCCACTCAGTCCTCTGCAGAAAGGGAAATTGCAACGGCACAAGGCGGGTCTCCGAACGTTGGTGAAGAAGACGGGCAGTGTCAAGAAAAAGAAACAGGTGTTACAGCGAGGTGGATTTCTCGGCGCACTCCTCGCACCCTTAGCCGCTACTGTACTGGGACCGTTACTAGGCTCCATCTTGGGACGCTAAAAACGTCATCATGGAACATACGAAAAAAATGATGCTGGTCGAACCTCGACTGTTACAGAGTTTGCAATCACCCTATCCCGTACCTGCCACAGTGCAACAACTGCAGTCTCTGGATGAAGAGATGAATAGTATACTCCAACGTCGACTACCCGATCACGAGAAAATTCAACTCTACCATCATACGCTGAACCGGTACCAGACGTTTATGGATCAATATAGAGGGAGTAGTAGTAGTAGTAGTACACCACCACTACCCCTACCCACAACGCCCACACTGACATCCCCGTCACCACCTTCACCTGAGCTGGAAGAGGAAGTGTTGACCAGTGTGCCTAAAGCCTTCAAGACCAAGGCACGTTTATTGTTGGATCGGGTGAAACAGAATTCCGATATGAGTTGGAACGCTGAAGGAAAACTGCTGATTCGAAACAAAGTGGTGCCGGGGTCTCATATGACCGATTTGATCAACGATATGGTACGTTCTCGCAAACACTCTAATCCACCGGGCTGGGAAATCTTTGCTCAGGGATTAAAAGACACGCACATCCCTCAAGAATTGGTAGGGAATCCTAACCGTTGGGCCTTTATGCAGCAATCGACCCGACACCAACCATCACCCTCCTCTGCCTCCTCTTCTTGGGACTCCATGCCACCGCCGCCGCCGTCCAAAATACCACAACCACGACGGGGACGTAGCCGATCTAAGTCAACGCGACCATCACAACGCCGAGGTAAGAAGGCGCCCAAGACCTGGGGGGGGGGGCCCTTACTGGGAACCCTACTAATAACTCCTATAAAAACCCGGTGCAGAAGCCAGAACAACTCAGTCGTCATGTTTTACCTGACGTTGCCCAGTAATAGCTCACTCGAAGTGTTTCCTGACAACACCTTGACCAAGTATGTCACTCAATTACCCCAACCGTTACATTTACCTGGACGATGCGAATGTGGACTGGTGGATATTCAATACCCTTACACATGGTACAACGTACAAGACCAAGAAGTATGGTACGAAGTGACCTACCAAGGTAAAATCTACAGACTGACTCTCCCCGAAGGCCAATACGATACGCCCCAGAAGTTCAGTCAGGGTCTGATGGCCTTGTTGGAGTACAAGGCTCTAAAGGAGAGCACGGATAGTGCAACACGCCTGATAGCCTTTCGCTTCAAGAAAAACGTGTTCTTCGATGTCAACGTACACAACGACAAGAGCTCTATCATGCTGAGCCCTAACGTGGCTGTGAAACTCAGTCCTACACTACAGCAAATGTTACGGCTGCCTAACAGCGTCTACACGGGTCCCACCATTGACAACGGTACCATGTTGATGGATATGAAAGTAGGTATGTACGCACTGTACGTCTACTCGGACGCAGTGGACAGCCATATTGTGGGTGATGTGAACACACCTCTGTTACGGGTGGTGCCCATTAGCAAGACGTACGGCGATCAAGTCAACCAGAGTTTCAACCATATAATGTACCTGCCCGTACGACATACCGATATCAACACGATCACGGTGGATATAAGAGATGACACGGGACGCCCGATCGCATTCGAACGAGGAAAAGTGGTGCTGACACTTCATTTCCGACAAATCCGCTCTCCTCACTTCGTATAATGTACGTGCCTTACCAGTGCCATACGCCCAGCTATGCCGACTACTACAAGAAACAAACGGGCGGAGGCTTGCCCATGTTTAGCGGTGCACGCATGCAACGAGGTCACGGATTGGGGAACATACTGGGCAGCATTGTGAAAACGTTTTTACCCTTGGTGACACGGGGTGTCAAAGCGGTGGGGAAACAAGCGGTACGCAGTGGATTGCGCGTGGCCGGTGATGTGATGGGAGGCACAGCACCCCGACAAGCCTTCAAACGACGGGCTAAAGAAGCGGGCGGCGTCTTGATCGCCAAAGCCCTTAAAAGACAAACTCCGACACAGCGAAGAGTCATTCGACGTCCAACACACCGACGACGCACACCCTAGAGGAGGAGGACTAAGACCAGGACGAATAAGAAGAAGAAGAAGAGGAGTAGTAGTAGTAGGAGAGACATCTTCGCATAATGGCATTCATTCACTCCGAGTCGTGTCCGTCTACCAACAGTGAATTGGATTTGTGGACTATTTCACCCACCCAAACCAGTGTAGCCGAAGGACGTTGGGTAGAACATCGACCCCTGGCTAGCCTGACGGGGTGGGCCCTGTGGAATTTACCATTGAAAACAAAGATACGGCCTACCTGGATTTAGCCCACACGTACTTGTACGTGAAAGCCAAAATAATGGACAACGACGGGACGCCCATAGCGGACGATGCGGTAGTAGGCCCGGTGAATCTTTGGCTGTACTCCTTGTTCCAACAGGTGGATATAGGTCTGAACGATAAACTCATCAGTACGTCCGCCAATACGTACCCGTACCGAGCCTACATGGAGACGCTGTTGTCGTACGGCAGTGATGCCAAAAAATCACACTTACAAGCTCAGCTGTACTTCAAGGATACACCCGGAGTCATGGACAGCCTACTCGGTGCCAATAATGGGTTCGTCGTACGCAAAAGAATGGCAGCCCAAAGCAAGTCCATCGATATGATGGGACGACTGCACGCCGATCTGTTCCTGCAAGACCGCTACATGATGAACGGAGTATCCATCAAGATCAAGTTGATCCGTTCCTTACCCGCGTTCACCTTAATGGGCGGCGGAGTCGGGGGTGTCAATTACAACATCGTCATTGAAGATGCAGCCCTGTTTGTCCGTACGGTAGATTTGCAACAGGGCGTGTTGCTGAGTCACATGGAAGCCTTATCGAAAAAACCAGCCCTGTACCCCATCCGACGCGTACAGACCAAGGTGTTCTCTGTGCCATCAGGTACGATGATGGCCAACCGTGAAAATTTATTTCTAGAGGATCTTCCTAAACGTCTTACCCTGGCATGTGTGACCAACACCGCTTTCAATGGAAATTGGGCTGAGAATCCGTTCAACTTTCAGCATTTCAACATCAACTTTGTGACACTGCACGTGGCCGGCCATCAAATTCCAGCCCGTCCATTACAACCGGACTTTACTAACAAAAACTATGTGCGGACCTACCTGAGCCTGTTTACAGCCACAGGACAAAACAACCAGGACGAAGGCAATACCATCACTCGAGACGACTTTATCCGTGGGTACACATTGTTCGCCTTTGACCTCACCCCCACCTTGGAACACGATCATCAACTGGCTTTGCTGAAGAAAGGAAACCTACGGCTGGAACTGCGTTTCGCCACCCCTCTAGCCCACACCATTAACGTGATTTGCTACGCCGAGTTTGATAACGTCATCAGCGTGGATCAGCAAAGAAACGTGCTGTGTGACTACGCCAGCTAAGAGTCATCATCATCATGGATACAGAGCAGCTGATGGGCATACTCCAGCGAGATCCGAAGATCCCCTTTCGAGGTGTGTTTCCACGCAATGTGTTTCCCACCCACTCCACCACCCCAGCAGCCTACATCCTGAATACAGACACGAGGAGTCGACCCGGTGAACATTGGGTAGCTGTGTACGTGGACACCCTAGGCCAAGGCGAATACTTTGATTCCTACGGACTTGCACCCCTACATGCCGATTTGGTGAAATTCATGGACGTCTCTACTACAAAGTGGCGTTGGAATACTCAAAGATTACAAGGACCCTGGAGTAGTGTGTGCGGACAGTACTGTGTGTTTTATCTCACTCACCGGAGTAGAGGACATTCTATGCCCACTATCGTACACATGTTTGATGATTATTGTCAAGCCGAAGACCGTGATGTTCTCGTCTATGACTGGACGGCCTCTCGTTTAAATGTGCATGCTCCATTTCTCTGGTTAACTGAAAAATGCACTGCGCGCGCAGGCCACTTGTTTATTATCACGTTATTGTTATGACGTTGTTGTTCTGACGTTCATTGATGTTGAATAAAAGATGAAAAAACACAAAAAAATGATTTGACTTTCTCTTTTTTTTATTTAAGTCAACAAGAAGGGTTACACTATATATACAAATAGAATACAGGGTACAAATAGTAGTGGTATGTACACATAGAATAGTAGTGGTATGTATATACAAGTGGCACAAAAAATTCTGTCAGGAGTAGGATTCGAACCTACGACAGCAATCGCCGACCAGCACTTAATACCGGCGCCTTAGACCACTCGGCCATCCTGACTTTTACATTTGTGTATCAACAGTTATAGTTCGACATTGTTCACAAGTCCAAGTAAGTGGTGCTCACACCGTCGGCCAACACTTTTCGTTTGGGATAAAAGAAAGTAAAGGCGTCTCGTTGCTGAATGTACGTGCGCATCTGGTGGTCCACCACGCGAAATCCTCGGTTAGTGCCACTCGCACTGGCCTGGCTTTGCAGCACGTTCAAGTACAAGGCTTTGTCGATGTTGGGATCGCGCCGGCTCACTCCTTTGCAGCTAAACTTATTTTCCTCTCCTCCTCCTCCTCCGTCTCCTCCGTAACAGTAATACGTCTTGGAGGAGAGCGCAATCATAGCATCCCCACTCCACTCCAGCTTGAACAGACCCGGCGTACGCTTATCGTACTGGTAATGGTCACGTCGAGGTAGCCACTGGTCCCGTTCCGCTTCATACTGGGCCCGTAACTCCGGTTTCACCAGGGATTCCCAATCCGCATTAGAGACGGCCATGTAGGCCGAGTCGGTATCCATCTCCATGAGTTGCCAGTCTGAGGGATTAAAATAGACACCCATGAAGTCATAGAGAAACTGCAGCATCTTCAACTTGGCCACCTGGTATACCATACATCCAATCTGCAGGGGTAAGTTGTACCGGATAGTCTTCTTGGCTGAAGTGACTTCATAGGTGTCGTCATCGATGACCTCCACGGATCGAAACAGAGGAGAATTGACTTTTTTGCGGGCTTGGGCAGTAGTACAAATGTTCACGTTGACATGCTTATCCTGGTTCGTAACCGTTTTTCCATAATAACCATTGCCAGTCAACTTCCAAGATTCACCGATGATGGCCTCACTCGGGTATTCATCACCTTGACGACGGGCCGACGTCACGATGTCGGCATTCTCCGCAAAACAAGCGTCGGGTACGTACTGTATCACTTGATATATTTGAGTAATTTCCAAACCGTGGTTCATGTACCACTACAGTAAGGGCGTGCCCAGCAAGATTTTCTCGGCCCACATACTACCAATCAACATGCGTCGAGGTTGAGGCAAACACTCGTGTTGCTCCGCATAGGTCCTCATGGTGTCCCCAATATCAGCCCGACCCACCAGCGTGTTCTTAAAGATGGGAGGGCACTGGGCGAAGAGAGGCTTGAGAGTATCGGGAACATGCAAATCACATTCGACAAAGCCGTAGAGGTCCCCCGAACGAATGGCGTCCAACATCTGTGGCAGACTCAGAAGTCGCCGACGACTCAAGGGGTACTCACGCTCTTTTAGGAAACGTCGTAAATGGGGCAGGGCCTGGCACATCGTGTGAAATTCACACTCCCACATTTCAATCAGATGGTATCCTCTCTCTTTCACATAATCACCGTTCGCCACAACTTCTTCCCGTAATTCTTGCGGTGTTTTTCCACGTCGCTCGTTGAAGCGTCCAGCGCTGAAATGGCATTCGTGGCCGTGCCAATAGCAACCGTAAAATTGGAATATGGTGGGTGTGCTACCCACCAGGGCAAACCCATCGACGGGAAGTCGACGATCTCCTATGCGCTTCTCTGTGGCGTTGGTCTGGTGTCGTATATAAATCGCCCGTCGATAGGCTTCCCAATCCAACCACTGATCAGCCAGATGCTTGTAGGGTGTACGTTGCGGTGTAAAATGCCGATCTTCCGCCAACCAACGTGTATAATGGCCACTGGGCATAGGTTGGGCCAGCGACCACAGGTACAAGGCATTCGCATCGAAACCGATGATCTTAGCACAGGGTTTTCCACTGGGCAGAGTAGTGACGTCCTTCTCGTGATAACGGTGAAAAATAAGACTCGGGCCGCCCACAATGTTCTGCTTTAGACAATCATGTATGTCTGCATCTTTTTGCTGTATCAGCGAGAAGTACGTAGCACATTCTTGAAAAAGATGGCGAAGCGCCAGACCCGGTAAACTCAAGCACTCCTTGAAGATGTCGACGTGCATTTGGCGACGAAAGAGTTGCACCATTTTCTCGGCCGCTTCCAGGAAAGGAACCACATCTAGGTTATTATACCATATCAGGAAATCTCGCAAGGTCTGCATATGTTCATCGTTCCATACCTGCTGTAGTTCCCGGTACGTGTTTTCCGGACATTCCACTTGCTTCAAATCATCAAAGAAGGCGTGCCGGGGTGGCAACTGTGTTTCCTGCAAACGGTCGAGCGATGATATATACGTGTAAGGGAACCTCCCTTTGGTTTGTGCACAGTTATAGGCCTTGACCCACTGATCATAGCTACAATTAGAAGCTAAATAGTTCCGTACATCCAGGAAATGCAGTGATGTGGTAGTGAGGGCCATATGATTATTGATCTTCTTGATCACGGACTTGATGGTATTCGACTGGGCCAAGTAGGGGTAAAGAAATTCCTTCACCATGTTCAAATCATAACGTCCCGAATTGAAACCTAGCACCGGTAACTGACCTAGATATTGTAGGAAGCGCACTTTCAATTTCTCCGCATACGGTTTCGGTAAAGGCACATCCTGCGACTGCAGGGGCTGCGACTGCAGGGGCTGCGACTGCAGGGGCTCCGACTCGGACTCGGACTCTTCATCGTCACTAAACGCTACACCCGGTATAGGAATCCGATCGGCCAGCTGGTCCAGTACGTGCTGGAACTTGGACACCAATAGTTCTGTACTAGCCGCACTGACTTGCTCTAAATACTCCATCATGCGGGTGATCAACTCATGGGAATCTCCCGTGGACACGAAACACACCGGTGCAGCGTCATAGCCAGGTACGTTGCTGGAAATACTGACACTCAGAGGAATATGGCGCTGCGTCCACTGCGTTTTCGCTGAAAACATGTCCATGGGCTCCAACAGGGCCTCAAAATCGTAACACGCCCGGAAGGGAAAATAACGGTCCGCCTCCGGTATCATCACACCCTCATCGGCCAGTTCCTGGAAAATAGTAGGCGTATTATGATACACTCCACCCGGATATACTCGCTTGACACTGTTGTCACAGATTTTCTCGTGACGATGTAAGTCGTAAGACTTTTTAAACACACGATGGCATTGGGCACAACTGAAAGACTGAGCGTACTGGCTCATATTGTAGATCAGCGAAAAATGACTGACGCCATTGTCGTCGAACACATTGACTTTCATCGTAGCAGCATACCGTTCTGTTGAACGACGAACCAATTCAGCCACAAATGTATCCTCCTCGCATCGTAATCGGTATACAAAGATATTGATGTTGAACAGTGTTTCTACGTCATCCAAATTCTTGAACGGCACTCCACGGAAGTGCCGCTTATCCAAGTCTTGCTGCTGTAAATACTGTTCCCAATAGTCATTGGCCACTGTGTCACAAGCCTGGGGGTTACACTCGTCCACATGCACGGCCAAACACCGAAACAGACATTTTCGGTCTTTGTAGGGCCCCTTTACCCCACGCGTTAATGCATACAGGCCGTGTCGATGAAGCAACCACGGGGGTAGTAGTACAGGAGCACCGATAGGATGATCTCTCATTTTCGCGACGAAAAATGTGACGTTGGTCACCATTTCCACAAGCCATTGGGTATTGGGGCGTTGCAACCGGGCCCATTCCAATGGATCCAACGTAGTCAATTGGTCGAGGAGTGGCTCCAGAGAAATCGCATCTGTCACCGTGAACGGCTGATCAAACACATAGGTATTATTGCTGGGATAATAATACCGCAGCTGGTCCGTCTCCTTGTGCCGTAAAATGTACCCGAATGTGATATTCAACTTGAACGCTGTCACCTGATCTGTGAAAATGTTCTCGGCATAGGTAGACAGATACGTGAGGTCCTGCAGCCGAAAGTTATACAAGTCCAATAGACGACGGTGACGGTGAAAACAATGGCGTATGGTAGCCCAGTGACGTTGATAAATGTCCCTGACACGCTCGTCTTCAGGCAAGACTTCAACCGGAGGTGCTGCTGGGTCCCAGGGAAAATCTTCTCCACGTGTCATGCTTTCGTCTCATACAAGCGGATAGGCAAGCAGGCAGGAAGACAGGCAGGCAGGCAGGCTGGTCAGGTCAGTCAGGTAAGTAGTGCAATGTTCTAAAAATCGACTCCTTTTATACGTTTTTCTACAAGCCGCCATCTTGAATCCCACCACCCACCATCCACATGCCGCCATCTTGAA
>JAVTVY010011041.1:0-54601 GCA_036873755.1 Hanleya hanleyi | reverse complement strand
TGCGTGGAGCCGTAATTTGAGCCTTGCAACTGAAGAAGATGTTCATTTGACTGCGTGGAGCCGTAATTTGAGCCTTGCAACTGAAGAAGACTTTCATTTCACTGCGTGGAGCCGTAATTTGAGCCTTGCAACTGAAGAAGATGTTCATTTGACCGCGTGGAGCCGTCATTTGAGCCTTGCAACTGAAGAAGATGTTCATTTGACTGCGTGGAGCCGTAATTTGAGCCTTGCAACTGAAGATGTTCATTTCACTGCGTGGAGCCGTAATTTGAGCCTTGCAACTGAAGAAGATGTTCATTTCACTGCGTGGAGCCGTAATTTGAGCCTTGCAACTGAAGAAGATGTTCATTTCACTGCGTGGAGCCGTAATTTGAGCCTTGCAACTGAAGAAGATGTTCATTTCACTGCGTGGAGCCGTAATTTGAGCCTTGCAACTGAAGAAGATGTTCATTTCACTCCGTGGAGCCGTAATTTGAGCCTTGCAACTGAAGAAGATGTTCATTTGACTGCGTGGAGCCGTAATTTGAGCCTTGCAACTGAAGAAGATGTTCATTTGACTGCGTGGAGCCGTAATTTGAGCCTTGCAACTGAAGAAGATGTTCATTTGACTGCGTGGAGCCGTAATTTGAGCCTTGCAACTGAAGAAGATGTTCATTTCACTGCGTGGAGCCGTAATTTGAGCCTTGCAACTGAAGAAGATGTTCATTTCACTGCGTGGAGCCGTAATTTGAGCCTTGCAACTGAAGAAGATGTTCATTTGACTGCGTGGAGCCGTAATTTGAGCCTTGCAACTGAAGAAGATGTTCAATTGAATACATCTGAATTCCATTCTCGAAACAAGTCGAGCGATTTTGTGGGGACTCAAGATGGTCTTATGCTTCGAGAGAAAACCGGGAGAATAACGGGACAATAATCGATAAAGAAGATCAACCGGGAGGCTTCGAGACGAGATATTCATCGGCGTTACTCGATTATCGAAAAACCATTTCGATCCCTAAGGACCCCTTAGGACCTAACAGTTCTGTCAGCCCGAGATTTCAGATGGCATACATTGTTGATGCCAGCTTATCTCCTACACGCCGATGTCCATTTATTACTCTAATTCTTCAACATATTTATCTACACATCAATTATCAGCCAGGTGTATTTATCTGTAGATACATCTGAATATTATTCCCATAATATTGTAATATTGTAGTGCTACATGCCATGGCCAATTTTAAGTACAGTAGAAACTCTACCACCTGTGTATATGGACTAGGTCAGTGTTAATTAGTCGGTTGGGGAATGTCACATGTTGAAGAGGAACATCAATACGAATGTACAAATATGAGAAATTTGAAGAAATATCGCGTATGTGTCATCAAAATATTCGTCCTGAATCCCAAAATATTTCAAAAAGCTTGATACAATTATTATGAGCTATACATATGTCTGTTATACAGACAAATGATGCTGCATATTTGTATCTGTAATACTGTGCATTCGGATTATTTTGCATTTCTTTGTCATTGTGTGAAGTTTTATTAGATATCACTTTTCGAACTTGATGGTCGTGGCAATATAGTTATCATATAGTGACCGGTGACCAAGCGTTTTATATCAGGAACTTAATAGACAGGTAGCGATTTGTGAAATACTAACAGCCTGACGCCTTTTCTGTTACAAATGAGTAGATGATATTTTTAGTTCCATTCGACCTTTCTGATTACGAAAATTGTCATTACCAAAATAATGGTTCATTTTGAAGGTCTCAAAATGGCGATCCAAAATGACTGCCATAAATCTAATTTTATGCCATGCGAATGACTGCCATAAATCTAATGTTATGCCATGCTAATTCCTCTGGTCGATTTGGGCTGCAAGAATGAGGCACACAGCATGCGTGCGTGTGGTTCTTGGCCAACCTACATCGTCCATTATCAAACAGCCACCGCGGAGTTAGCAACAATATCAAAGCTAAGTAGGACTTTTGAACGCGCGTTCTTATCAACAACTTGAGCGTCTAACTTATATAAGATATACAGGATGCATTTTTCAGCGCTTTCGTATACAGATGAATTACAAAGCGTCTGGTCATTCATTATTCAGCCGTCGTCCATTACGACGTTTCCTGCAAGACAGAAGCGGTCAACAGCTTTCAATGATGCCAGCAATACATCATGAGGTTCCAGTAATACCAAATTCTTATCGCTGATCAGTATTTTAATCCATATGATATTGTGCGAATATAATGCGCACAACAGACAACTCTGGCAGTTAGCTGTTAAACTTTATTTGTTTCACATTGTGACAGCACCAAAACTTATACAATCAATACATCATCGATTTCGTACTTTTAAATGTCGATATCTTTGCAACCGCTTGAAGTATTTACATGAGGTAAATCACATTTCACTTTAGACTCCCACAGATGATCTCAATCCGCTGGTGTTCTCCAAGGTTGATTTGGAGTTATTGTGAAAGTATTGCGTGATACCTCTATTAGAGAAAGTTTCTCCATTTATTTGAAACTTACTTGTGGATGTGTTATAAATCGTCTCGAACAACTTCTGATTGCACTCCAAATCAGCTAATGGATCACACTCAGAGCTCTCGTCTATTAGAAGAAATCAACACAAACCCAACTGTTAAGTATGCATATTCCATCTTTACACCGTATAACTGTTCGCATGTAAATTTGTGGAAAATGTATAAATACGTCGGGTGAAGTACTGTGTATTGAAAACACAAGTAATGTGGAATGGTTCTCCTCTCTCTCTCTCTCTCTCTCTCTCTCTCTCTCTAACCATAGTTCGTATGTCGATCACTTTGCAGAAGACTATGAACCATACCAAATTATACTTTCCTCATTAATCAACATCTTGTGCAGAGTGCAAACAGACTGGATCTTGAAATACTATACACAAAAAGAATGATGAATTCCGTTTGTTAGAAACAACTCCGGGAAAAGAATAATTGCCGTTACCAACATTGCATGCTGTAATTGTCAACCTACCATCGTGTACTAAGCTACAATTACAGTACTTCTCTACTGCCTGCTCAAAACAGGCATCATTACATCCCCTAAGCGTGTATTTCCCCTCGGACACCAGAGGATGGTGGTAATCAGCTTGAGTATCGACACATTCCGTCTCACCAAAAGCCTTGTACGGTGCGGGTAAATACTGATGCTGTGAAAATACAAGTACTTGCTGAGTTAAAGAAACATACAAGCTATAAAAATTCGTTGTAGGGAAAAGTTTGCTCTGAAATTCTGCATTAACAAGAATAACTTCCACAAAATTTGGACCTAGAGCAAGATGAAATGGAACATCTATATGAGAGGATATTCGGGATACAATTATGTTTGGGTGGGAAGTTTGCAGTAGTTCACACTTACTTAGATCAACTTATTTGGGTTTTCGTCCAACCTTATTGTATATTAATTGGTTCGGTCCCCTCTTTCCAAGCTGTTTTTAGTTAACTCAACCACCCAGGTCATCAAATTTGCCATCGTTGCAATTTCTTTGTTCGAATTCCATATGTAGCTGAGGAACAGTAATATAGTTCCTAGTCCGTTAAACGTTTCACGTATATAGGCACGAGCCATTTCATACACGTGGAAATCTTCTCAATTATCTTGAGACTTACATTAGATATTGCCTCAAACAACTTCCTTGAAAATCGCCTGCGCAGAGTAAGCCACATTATGTTGAATACATGACACTTCGTTCGAGACTATAGCTTTCTAGTTTGACCATCACTGAATCTGATCCGGAATAATTGTCCTGAATCTTGAATATATGATGATATCATCCAAGTAGAACATATATGGCTCAAATATTAAATCATGTGTGAAAAACTTTCGCGTGAATATTCGTGAGATGATGGACATTTGAGGGCCCAAACGGCATTCGTATGAACTGATAAAGTCCATCCTGTACTTGTGGCCATGGCCATCTTGAAAGCACTCTCTATCTCTAGGTTATGGAAATCTGCGAACAGATCTATTGGAGGCGTTGGGAATGCGCCTTGTTGCGGTTGACTATTGGGCCTTCTGTTATCTGTGCTTAACCGTATTTCTCCATTTGTCTTACCATTTGACACGATAGGTGTTGTCTCTTGGTGATGTCATTTTGTGGAACATTCCATGCATGCCGCTGAAGCTGTTGTTGAGGGTAACGTCCTATTATCGCGGATTAATCAAGCAACCAGTTTCACGAAGCTGTTAGGTAATTTACAAAAACAAGTTTACAACATGGCACTGCTGGTCATGCGTCACTTATCGTCGTGATGGTCTATTTGCAACTGCTTGATAGCTTATTGGTTAACGCCTCAGTGGTTACCATACCAGTGACAGCTTATTGGTTAACGCCTGGGTGATTACAATATCAGTGATAGCTTATTGGATAACGCCTCAGTGGTTACCATACCAGTGATAGCTTATTGGTTAACGCCCCAGTGGTTCCCATACCAGTGATAGCTTATTGGTTAACGCCTCAGTGGTTACCATACCAGTGATAGCTTATTGGTTAACGCCTCAGTGGTTACCATACCAGTGATAGCGTATTGGTTAACGCATCAGTGGTTACCATACCAGTGATAGCTTATTGGTTAACGCCTTACTGGTTACCATATCAGTGATAGCTTATTGGTTAACGCCTTAGTGGTTACCATATCAGTGATAGCTTATTGGTTAACGCCTCAGTGGTTACCATACCAGTGACAGCTTATTGGTTAACGCCTCAGTGGTTACATACCAGTGATATCTTATTGGTTAACCCCTCAGTGGTTACCATACCAGTGATAGCTTATTGGTTAACGCCTCAGTCGTTACATACCAGTGATATCTTATTGGTTAACGCCTCAGTGGTTACCATACCAGTGATAGCTTATTGGTTAACGCCTCAGTGGTTACCATATCAGTGATAGCTTATTGGTTAACGCCTCAGTGGTTACCATACCAGTGATAGCTTATTGGTTAACGCCTCAGTGGTTACATACCAGTGATATCTTATTGGTTAACGCCTCAGTGGTCACCATACCAGTGATAGCTTATTGGTTAACGCCTCAGTGGTAACATACCAGTGATATCTTATTGGTTAACGCCTCAGTGGCTACCATACCAGTGACAGCTTATTGGTTAACGCCTCAGTGGTTACATACCAGCGATATCTTATTGGTTAACGCCTCAGTGGTTACATACCAGTGATATCTTATTGGTTAACGCCTCAGTGGTTACCATACCAGTGATAGCTTATTGGTTAACGCCTCAGTGGTTACATACCAGTGATATCTTATTGGTTAACGCCTCAGTGGTTACCATACCAGTGACAGCTTATTGGTTAACGCCTCAGTGGTTACCATGCCAGTGATAACTTATTGGTTAACGCCTCAGTGGTTACCATACCAGTGACAGCTTATTGGTTAACGCCTCTGTGGTTACCATACCAGTGATAGCTTATTGGTTAACGCCTGGGTGGTTACCATACCAGTGACAGCTTATTGGTTAACGCCTCAGTGGTTACCATACCAGTGATAGCTTATTGGTTAACGCCTCAGTGGTTACCATACCAGTGACAGCTTATTGGTTAACCCCTCAGTGATTACCATACCAGTGACAGCGTACTGGTTAACGCCTCAGTGGTTACCATACCAGTGACAGCTTATTGGTTAACGCCTCAGTGGTTACATACCAGTGATATCTTATTGGTTAACGCCTCAGTGGTTACCATACCAGTGATAGCTTATTGGTTAACGCCTCAGTGGTTACATACCAGTGATATCTTATTGGTTAACGCCTCAGTGGTTACCATACCAGTGACAGCTTATTGGTTAACGCCTCAGTGGTTACCATGCCAGTGATAACTTATTGGTTAACGCCTCAGTGGTTACCATACCAGTGACAGCTTATTGGTTAACGCCTCTGTGGTTACCATACCAGTGATAGCTTATTGGTTAACGCCTGGGTGGTTACCATACCAGTGACAGCTTATTGGTTAACGCCTCAGTGGTTACCATACCAGTGATAGCTTATTGGTTAACGCCTCAGTGGTTACCATACCAGTGACAGCTTATTGGTTAACCCCTCAGTGATTACCATACCAGTGACAGCGTACTGGTTAACGCCTCAGTGGTTACCATACCAGTGACAGCTTATTGGTTAACGCCTCAGTGGTTACATACCAGTGATATCTTATTGGTTAACGCCTCAGTGGTTACCATACCAGTGATAGCTTATTGGTTAACGCTTCAGTGGTTACCATATCAGTGATATCTTATTGGTTAGCGCGTCAGTGGTTACCATACCAGTGACAGCTTATTGGTTAACGTCTCAGTGGGTACCATATCAGTGATAACTTACTGGTTAGCGCGTCAGTGGTTACCATACCAGTGATAGCTTATTGGTTAACGCCTCAGTGGTTACCATATCAGTGATAGCTTATTGGTTAACACCTCAGTGGTTAACATACCAGTGATAGCTTATTGGTTAACGCCTCAGTGGTTACCATATCAGTGATAGCTTGTTGGTTAGCGCCTCAGTGGTTACCATACCAGTGATAGCTAATTGGTAAACGCCTCGGCGGTTACCATACCAGTGATAGCTTATTGGTAAACGCCTCAGTGGTTACCATATCAGTGATAGCTTATTGGTTAACGCCTCAGTGGTTACCATACCAGTGATAGCTTGTTGGTTAACGCCTCAGTGGTTACCATACCAGTGATAGCTTATTGGTTAACGCCACAGTGGTTACCATACCAGTGATAGCTGATTGGTTAACGCCTCAGTGGTTACCATACCAGTGATATCTTGTTGGTAAACGCCTCAGTGGTTACCATATCAGTGATAGCTTGTTGGATAACGCCTCAGTGGTTACCATATCAGTGATAGCTTGTTGGTTAACGCCTCATTGGTTACCATATCAGTGACAGCTTATTGGTTAACGCCTCAGTGGTTACCATATCAGTGATAGCTTGTTGGTAAACGCCTCAGTGGTTACCATATCAGTGATAGCTTGTTGGTTAACGCCTCAGTGGTTACCATACCAGTGACAGCTTATTGGTTAACGCCTCAGTGGTTAACATACCAGTGATAGCTTGTTGGTAAACGCCTCAGTGGTTACCATATCAGTGATAGCTTGTTGGTTAACCCCTCAGTGGTTACCATATCAGTGATAGCTTATTGGTTAACGCCTCAGTGGTTACATCCCAGTGATATCTTATTTGTTAACGCCTCAGTGGTTACCATATCAGTGATAGCTTGTTGGTTAACGCCTCAGTGGTTACCATACCAGTGATAGCTTATTGATTAACCCCTCAGTGGTTACCATACCAGTGATAGCTTATTGGTTAACGCCACAGTGGTTACCATATCAGTGATAGCTTATTGGTTAACGCCTCAGTGGTTACCATACCAGTGATAACTTATTGGTTAACGCCTCAGTGGTTACCATATCAGTGATAGCTTATTGGTTAACGCCTCAGTGGTTACCATACCAGTGATATCTTATTGGTTAGCGCGTCAGTGGTTACCATACCAGTGATAGCTTATTGGTTAACGCTTCAGTGGTTACCATATCAGTGATAGCTTATTGGTTAACGCCTCAGTGGTTACCATACCAGTGATAGCTTATTGGTTAACGCCTCAGTGGTTAACATACCAGTGATAGCTTATTGGTTAAAGCCTCAGTGGTTACCATACCAGTGATAGCTTATTGGTTAACGCCTCAGTGGTTACCATACCAGTGATAGCTTATTGGTTAACGCTTCAGTGGTTACCATACCAGTCAGGTTATCTGGTTTAAACTCTTTTATTGCCCATTTAGAATAATGTATCGAAACTGCCCGATTCAAAGTCGTAGGCGGTTTCTCGGAAGTTTATATATGGCTTATCAAGCATCCTGCTACTAATAACGCAGATAAATTCGACCGAATTTTAATTCAGAATATGTTATCCCTATAAAGATGTTCTTTCACTTTCGCCAATCATATCTACAAACTTGAGATGATTTTTGACCGAGGAATAATAGCAGTAGGAAGCATGCAAAAAAGGTCCCATTAGCCTCTTTGCACATAAACTGGAGATTGGAAAGTGACCTCTGCCAGAGTTTGGCGCCATCTTGAATTTGGTAAAAAAAACGTTACCAATTTGGCAGCGGCTTATTCCCTTGAACTCTGATACAAGGTCACGTGACCTTTGTATTCCTCCGCGGTGATGCGGTCATATCTGGCGGTGATGCGGTCTGCCTCCGCGGAGAAAAAGTAGTCCCCAGATTTCAAATACACTGCATGGTCCGATTGGGTCGTATGAGGTATCAGTGAAGCATTCGTAAAGGGGCATCTGATGGGTTGGGTGTGGGGTTGAAATATCGTCATTCTGCGCATGCGCGGTGGACATAGGGTATGGAAATAGACGTTTTGGGGTCTAGGTGGGCCACTAATGGTCCTATGGAGTCGTATGAGGTGTCAATGTGAAGCATATGTGAGGGGGCATCCGATGAGGTGGGTATGGGGTTGGAATATCGTCGTTCTACGCATGTACTGTAGACAAAGTGTATGGAAATAGACGTTTTGGGATCTAGGGGGCCCCTAATGGGCCGATGGAGTCGTATGTGGTATCACTGTGAAGCATATGTGAGGGGGCATTCGCGTGGGCTAGTGTCTCGGCCGCTGTCAACATACAGCGCATGCGCAGACAGGGAATTTTGGGAAAAGGGGAAGGAAATAGACGTTTTGGGGTCTGGGTGGACCCCTATTGGTCCTATGGAGTCGTATGAGGTATCGTTGTGAAGCATTCGTGAAGGAGCATCCCCCTGGACAAGTGCGTCGTTCGTGTTCAACATTCCGCGCATGCGCAGACAGGGAATTGTGGGAAAAGGGAATGGAAATAGACGTTTTGGGGTATAGGTGTGCCACTAGTTCCCCGATGGGGTCGAGTGAGGTATCGTTGTGAAGGATACGTGAGGGGGCATCCGCCTGGACAAGTATGACTTGGAACTGACGTCAATCTGCGCATGGGCAGGCAGGCTGTAGTGTGGAAATAGAAGTTTTGGGGTCTAGGTGGACCACTAATGGTCCAGTGGAGTTGAGTGAGGTATCAATGTAAAGCAGTCGTGAGGGAGCATCCGCCTGGACTAGTGTGTCGTCCGTGTTCGACATTCTGCGCATGCGCAGACAGCGAATTGTGGAAAAAAGGGTATGGAAACAGACGTTTTCGGGTCGAGGTGAGCCCCTAGTGGGCCGATGGAGTCTTATGAGGTATCGTTACGAAGCATTCGTGAAGGGACATCCCCCTGGACAAGTGTGTCGTTCGTGTTCAACATGGTGCGCATGCGCAGACAGTGAATTGTGGGAAAAGGGAATGGAAATAGACGTTTTGCGGTTTAGGTGGGCCACTATTGGTCCGTTGGAGTCGAGTGAGGTATCAATGTGAAGCACACGTGAGAGAGCATCCGACTGGGTGGATATGGGGTAGGAATAACGTCATTCTGCGCACGCGCAGGCAGGCCGTAGTATACAAATAGACCTTTTGGGGCCGATATGGACCACTAGTGGTCCAAATGGGTTGTGGAAGGTGTCAAAGTGAAGCTTTTGTGGGGTAGAGTCAGAATGGCGTATTTTTTATTGCAAGTCGCGTCAATCTGCGCATGCGCAGTTGGGTGTAGTAAGTAAAGTGGCCATTTTGGGGCAGTGAAGGAAGGTATTTGGTGTAGAGATGGACCACTACTGCTCCGAATGCGCCGTGTGGGGTGTCATTCTGTAGCTCTCGGTATCAATGTGATGCATACGTGAGGGAGCAGCCGCCTGGACTAGTGCGTCGTTCGTTTTCAACTTTCTGCGCATGCGCAGACAGGAAATTGTGGGAAAAGGGTATAGAAATAGACGTTTTGGGGTTTAGGTGGGCCACTATTGGTCCGATGGAATCAATGGAGGTATCAATGTGCTGCACACGTGAGGGAGCATCCGACGGGGTGGATGGTACGTTCTCTCGCCGCGATGGTATGCTCAGGCACATTCAATACAAACACAACCAAGAGACACAGCCGAGCCTCGCACGCTTTTCGTGACCAAGCTGACCGACCACCCCATCGGCTGAATGCTTCACCCATGCACTGATAGATACTCAGAATGCGCAAACAAGTATCTGAAGATACGTTGCCTCAACGGAATCCTGGCCTGCCCGATGACGATTAGAACAAACGGTTCAGAGCGAACATGGCCGATGATAGGACTTTCTGAAATGGCGACTTCTGATTGGACAAGAGCAGCTGAGAATACATCTAACGGGCAAGAACGAGTATGACAGATGCAGCGCCAAATGGCGGCCTCTGATTGGACAAGAGGCTACTTGTATTGTAAACATACCCAACGCGGCTCCCCCAGCATGGTTATGATGTAACATTGGGAGAATGAACTATATGAAAAATCTTGTTGTTGTTGCTTTACTTACTACACCCAACTGCGCATGCGCAGGATGACGCGACTTGCAATAAAAAACACGCCATTCTGACTCTACCTCACAAAAGCTTCACTTTGACACCTCCCGCAACCCATTTGGACTACTAGTGGTCCATATCGATCCCAAAAGGTATATTCCCATACTGCACATGCGCAGAATGACGATATTCCTACCCCATATCCACCCCGTTGGATGCTCCCTCACGTTTGCTTCACATTGATACCTCACTTGACTCCGTCGGACCAATAGTGGCCCACCTAAACCCCAAAACGTCTATTTCCATACCCTTTTCCCACAATTCCCTGTCTGCGCATGCGCAGAATGTTGAAAACGAACGACACACTAGTCCAGGCGGATGCTCCCTCACGTATGCATCACATTGATACCGAGAGCTACAAAATGACACCCCACACGATGCATTCGGAGCAATATAGTGGTCCATTTCTACACCAAATACCTTCCTTCACTGCCCCAAAATGGCCACTTTACTTACTACACCCCAACTGCGCATGCGCAGATTGACGCGACTTGCAATAAAAAACACGCCATTCTGACTTTACCCCACAAAAGCTTCACTTTGACACCTCCCACAACCAATTTGAACCACTAGTGGTCCACATCGGCCCCAAAGGTCTATTTCCATACTACGCCCTGCCTGCGCATGCCAAAAATGGCGATATTCCTACCCCATATCCACCCAGTCGGATGCTCTCTCACGTGTGCTTCACATTGATACCTCACCCGACTCCAACGGACCAATAGTGGCCCACCTAAACCCCAAAACGTCTATTTCCATTCCCTTTTCCCACAATTCCCTGTCTGCACATGCGCAGAATGTTGAGCACGAACGACACACTTGTCCAGGGGGATGCCCCTTCACGAATGCTTCGCAACGATACCTCATAAGACTCCATCGGCCCACTAGGGGCTCACCTCGACCCCCAAACGTCTATTTCCATACCTTTTCCCACAATTCACTGTCTGCGCATGCGCAGAATGTCGAACACGGACGACACACTAGTCCAGGCGGATGCTCCCTCACGACTGCTTTACTACCTCACTCAACTCCATTGGACCATTAGTGGTCCACCTAGACCCCAAAACGTATATTCCCATACTACGGCCTGCCTGCGCATGCGCAGAATGACGTCAGTTCCACGTCATACTAGTCCAGACGGATGCCCCCTCACGTATCCTTCACAACGATACCTCACTCGACCCCATCGGGCTAGTGGTCCACCTAAACCCAAAACGTCTATTTCCATTCCCTTTTCCCACAATTCCCTGTCTGCGCATGGGCAGGATGTTGAAAACGAACGACACACTTGTCCAGGGGGATGCTCCTTCACGAATACTTCACAACGATGCCTCATACGACTCCATAGGACCAATAGGGCCCACTCAGACCCCAAAACGTATATTTCCATACACTTTTCCCACAATTCCCTGTCTGCGCATGCGTAGAATGTTGACAACGGCCGAGACACTAGTCCACGCGGATGCCCCCTCACATATGCTTCACAGTGATACATCATACGACTCCATCGGCCCATTAAGGGCTCCCCTAGATCCCAAAACTTCCATTCCCATACCCTTTGTCTACCGCGCATGCGCAGAATGACGATATTCCAACCCCATACCCACCGCGTCGGATGCCCCCTCACATATGCTTCACATTGATACCTCATACAACTCAATAGGACCATTATTGGCCCACCTAGACCCCAAAACGTCTATTTCCATACCCTTTGTCCACCGCGCTTGCGCAGAATGACGATATTTCAACCCCACACCCAGCCCATCAGATGCCCATTCAAGAATGCTTCACATTGATACCTCATACGACCCAATCGGACCAAACAGCGTATTTGAAGCCTGGGGACTACTTTTTCTCCGCGGAGGCAGACCGCATTACCGCCAGACATGACCGCATCACCGCGGAGGAATACAAAGGTCACGTGACCTTGTATCAAAGTTCAAGAGAATAAGCCGCTGCCAAATTGGTAAAGTTTGTTTACCAAATTCAAGATGGCGGCCAAACTCTGGCAGAGGTCACTTTCCAATCTCCAGCGCCAACTCCTCAAGTTTACGTGCAAAGAGGCTAATGGGACCTTTTTTGCATGCTCCCTACTTAAATTGATCGTCAATGGGAATATGACAACCAATTCATTATTATCTGTCGAACAGCATTTCAAATTCAATAGCGAGCAAATAATAATTTCTTCTGTCATATATAATATTTTCTTATTGCTTTTGTTCGACATGGTAGAGGAAGCGGCATATGTACGTGTTGTGTCATCGGCAAGATATTCTCTTGCATAGTATATAGCATACTGTGGAATAGTTTGTTGAGAAAAAACGCAATTATGGGTTTTTGCTTGGTGTATAGGAATAACAAATTACCTCCTTCACTTTCATCCCGATAAAATTTTCCGTTCCTGGAGCCACAACTAAATATTCGGTCTCCGTCCCCCTCAACTTTTCCTTTGGATCATGTAGTAAGATCTGTGATAAAATGATACAGACGTTCAAACGTTATTCCAATATCATGGATTCATTATAATGTCAGTAGATTACAAATATTCAACTATAAAACTGATATGCTTGATTGGTGCCACAACGTCGATTTTTTTCAACTTACATGCAATGGAACTTGGTTATACTCTACAGCAAGTAATATATGTTACAACACATATCACGAATCTTTAGATTCTTGGTATGTGCTTTAGAATAGGTTAACCGGAAGACTATACTGTGAAGTCATGTGACTCTGTCAGTATGTCGGCACCTCTTCCCACTTCCCTTATATGTGTTGTTACTTAAAGTATCAGCTTTAATGTCGGGGTACTCACCTTAGCGAAGTTTCTCGAGGGAGTATTTCCTTTACAGATATCCAACAAAAGAGTCAATCCTCCCCCTGAGCCGGCAATCATAGATACAAACCTGTTTTCACTTTTCTCAGCAGTTGTGTCCGGGTCATCTTTTGAGTAACCATTGATAGTATAACATTTGTATGCTTGTATGATTACCTCCTTGACGTACGGGAGGCAATTGAATCTGCTTCCAAAAAAACAGTATTCAACCACGGGACTTTGAGCGAGATAACCAATCTTCATTATTCTTGCAAGACTTATATTTTCATACTGTTCTTCAGACAAAGATTGGAAAAACGTCTTATTCATTTCTCTATAGTTCTGTAAGACGTCCCAATCGAAGTCTCTATCGGCGAAAGCTGTTTTTTCCGTACCGCTGTCGGCACAAATGGTGATACCTGGGAAATCTAGTTCTCTGACATACTGGACATCGACTTTGGTCAAGGTGGGCCTGCTCCGGACTGTTTCGATTTGGCTTTTGATCGCAATTATAAAGCCCACCAAAAGAGCGATGACAACTGCTGTCCACAAAAGTCTGTTCGAAAGTGAAACAAACAGAAAAGTGTTCTCAGGAAACGTGTCAGTTGAAAGGACATACGTTTTCAAGTCAACGATTACAAATAAATTGCTTTATTATAAACCAATTATAATTCAAGGAGTTCTGTCCTCTACAAGAGATAATACATCAGATATTTAAGTGAGGAACCTTATTTATTTCAAATCTGATTCAACTGACTGACGATAAATGGGTCTCAATCCCGATCGAGCCAGTACGTTGAAATATGCATTTTGCAGTCCATCCTAATAAACGGAAAGGGCACAGACCCCAAAACTAAGCTGGGTTGTGTTTTAAACTATAAGTTTATATTAGCAAGAAACAGAGTACAGATTGACAACTGAGACAGGACATGCTTGGTGATATATAATTTCCCTCGTTTGAGGACACGAATTAGACGGAAATTTCTTTCTCCACCGGGAGCAGATAGGGCGGAGGCTGTACGTCTTGATTTAAGGGGGTGATATATGTTCAACTACCTTTTTGTTATAGAATCACAGGTGAACTGATTACTAAATAGGCGTTGGTGGCTAGTATCATATACCAAAATGTTCCCGAAACCTTGCTGAATGTGAATATGACCCCCGTTTGAACAAACACTGTAAATTAGACAATATAATTACAGAAAGAAAAAAATCTTGGCACCGCCAGCAGAAGTCAATAAAGAATAAACACACACTCATGTAAGATGGCCCTAAAATGGTATAAAACCACTGCTAAAACAAAGACTATATCAGAAAAGAAAATCTCATTGGGAAGTATTTTTAACAGATTTTTTTATCATGTACTATGTCAACATAATTGTCCAGGGCAATAATAATTCGTGTCAGCCAATATGAAGGAATGTGAGTCCAAAGCTGTGAGGAGTTTTTCAAACCTCCCTATCACCAACCTGTGTTAGTTTTGAAAAGCTAAAGGAGAAAGAAGACATCAATCGAACGTAATCAAATGCGCTGAGTAGATAGATAGATTCTTTATTGCCATGAATAGGTATTATACATAGCGCCACATGTGGCAGTTAAAAAGAGGAAACAATTACACATAAAGATACAGGGTACTTTAAAATAAGTGTTACATATATATATAAAAAAAAAGGGCATATATACATACATATACAAAAAATAAAGCACATATTGACGCATGTCAGCACTGCCCTAATTTATGGCAGCATACAGGAGTCCTTACACACAAACGCGCACACACACATAAAAATACTCTTGAAAACACTAAAATGGTAACAGGAGCACTAATTAAGCTGTCTGCCCTGCCCTTAATGGGTGCTATGATCATAAAATGAGATCATCATAAACATGGGTTGTGTCCCTTGGTTCAATTAATCTTTGTGAAAGAAGGGTAGAAAAGAAAATTGACAGCTGTGAGTTTTTGTATCCACGTCGGTAGCCACTTTTTACCGTGCGTCAGGAGTAGGTTTGATAAAAATGAATATGCATTACTGGTGACGTCAGCTTCGGGAATATTCGGAACCCTTCGTGACGATTATGAATTCAGACCAGTCTCCATTGTGTCCGCCCGTTATATTTTCAGATATTTATTAAAAATTGTATACCGTAATTTATAAGAATAATTAGATAAAGAGGTGAACTTAAATTTGGAAACTGTCGTCGCCGAATCAAGGATCATGTCTTGCCCACGTGGCCTGGGACAAACATAAAAACAAAACACACTCAAGTACAAAGACATAATACTCCCCCAAGCAGTTATATTAAACTTGTATACACTGTGCCTATTATGTTATAATGTACATCATACCTTATCCCATATGTATACATGATTTAGGCAAATCTGGTACCGTTATAGTAATTCTTACGCAAAACTCTCTCACCATCCGGGTTACCCCCCCCCCCCCGCCCCCTAAAAAACAGGTATGGATATATTATACTTTGAGATCCTTAATGACAATATTTGATGAAATTCCTTAACGGGAATACCAGTAATTATACAATTTTACCCATAAAATATAATCTTATTCATTATTTTTTTTCAAACATTTACTGTGAAATATCATAAGTGAAGCCATTATAATAAGGTAAGGCTACTAAAACTTAGTATAAATGCCACATGTTATGGACAGAGCTTCTTCAATATAGTGACAATGTCACTTGTAATTGTACTCTTCTTATATCTTGACAGCAGAGACGGCGGACAGGGGGAGGGGGTTGCTTGGGGATCAATATTTTCAGCAAAAAAAACAAAGAAGAAAAAAAAAAACAAAAAAAAAACGCACGCGACACAAACCCAAACAGAGTATTGAATGCACATTTCACTTTCTAATAAACTTGAGGGGCATATTTACTCATTCACATTCATAAGGTCAACTTCGTTCGACACCCCGTTTTAGTGTCATGGTCAAAGGAAAATTCCTAGTTGTACTGCTCGGAAATACGCTAGAACGCATCTCCGGCCATGTACGACCACGGGATCTTCCGGGACCTAGGCGGCCCCTGGACCTTCGCCTATTGTGCTGTTATTGTGGTCCCTCCAATCGGCACCAATCGCTTCCGCCGTGGCCGGACAGAACTTCAATCTCAAATCTTATAATATTTTTAAATACAGCTTCTCTTGCATTTTGCGACGTACACCTGCAATTGTAAATGAAATACTTAGACTCCAGAACGAGATAAAATAACAAGAGATTTGCATTAGCATTCCGCCACTTTTAGATCCACCATGGACAAAGAGTTATATCAACTCCCTTTTTGATCCAAAGTGAAAAAGCTTCCCAAAATGTATATGTTTCTGAACGGTTTAACAGAGCATGGCCAAATATTGTGTAATATTTTGAACTCAATTTGCCTAACTTCATTTGTGATTTACCCGACGAGCTAGCGTCTTCAATTAGATCTCAATTCATTTGTCTGCGTGTTGTTTACTTGCATTTAATTCCACTCCAATTAACAGGTGTGCTGTTTATCAAACATCGATGTATCGAGTAGGGGAGATTGGGGTACAGTGGGGCATGGGGCAAAGTGTGACAAGCCGTCTAGCTCCTTTGTTAAAAACAGAAAGCACATTACAATATTATCTGTAGAAACCTACCACTCCCATACAACACCTATATTGATTACAAACAAAAACTATCATTGGTAAAATATTACGAGCCAAAAAATTTATTTTTGAGCAGTCCAAGTAAATTTTGAGGACTGATGATGATATTTTATTATAGCAAGTTTTCAGCACTTTATTGCTGTTTTGAAATTACTGAGAAAGGATGGACAATGGTACGATTTAAATTGAATTGATTTATTATCTCACATGTATGTATTGTTTTTTTACATAAAACGCAAAATATTGCGGGGGCACACTTAGACAATAGTAATGATCAAATTGTGAAATTTACTTTAATCCTAAAATGCTATTCAAATGCATTATTTTGTTTCTTAGATTATAGTAATTGCTAACCTTCTCACATTTCATGAGTTTTAATAAAACTTTCAAAGCCAATCGCTTTCGTTGGAATGAGAATCATACAAAATATTTTTCCTCAAATTTGGTCCCTGGGGCATATCTTATGTAAAGCAGGGGTCTAAAATAGCAACTAACTTAACCATCGGTGTTGAATCTTCTAAACTTCTATGAAACATATTGGGATATACTTCATATAACATGTATTTTAATTATTGCCCCATCGCACCCCAGTGTACCCCATAGCGGGGCATACTGGGACACATGTGTTGACGTTTTTAAAAACCATTTCTGGAGAAAAGTATAACACATATTTCAGAAGTTTTTGTATGACTATGTCATACTAAATATAAGTTATAACGAGAGTATACAAGTCTACACTACATGACAATAATAACAGAGATTTTTGCAAAAAGTTAAAAATGCCCCAATCTCCCCTATTTAGATGTAACATTACAGACAGGCGCCTCTGTTTATCAACTTATATCGGTAAATACATATATAGGCCCTACTATACCTATACTTATGCCTAACTTTATCTTCTTTCTCCCGTGATGGGTGGGAAATGTTAAGCGGTCAAGAAATGCTTCGGTTCGACCATCTAGTAACGCCATGCCTGCATGGTAGGCCTGATACCAAAACGAAGAGTCGAGTCAATATCACACATGCCGAGACAAGCCAAAAGAAAATCACTTCCAGCTGAGCAGTGAACGGAATCTAATGGATTATATACATTACACTGGGAAATAAAATAATAATAATAATATACGAGCTATATATACGTACATGCTTATAGGCCAACCACGTATGTTAACTGAACCTAGACAATCATCCGAATCGCTGGTCGATTTGAAAATAACGCTCGAGTGGGTTTATCCATATTGACAGTGTCCAACGAACTAGAAATCAGGACACAAATGCAGCTGAGCCGTGTCAGCGTTTGTTTATATTGTTTCATTATTTCTTAAATCTCTCATATAATATCTATCTTGGCTGCCGCTAACCTGTACCAAACGGGTGTGAGAATAAAACAAATCCATAGGCTACCGGTATGTTAAGATGGTGCCATTGTAACGGTTAACCGTTTGTCTAGGGAACAGTTTGAATCCGCAGGGTGATATGAAAGGAATGCGGCGAACGACCTTGACACGTATCTTCGGCGACGAGCAAGGCAGTGTATGGAAATGGATTCCACCGTATTTCTCGCTTACCAGAGCAAGATAGGAGTTGCCGCTTACGTGAAATATTCTCTACGGGTTCTAGATTGGGATGCCATTCTAGTTTATGGACTATGAACTGTAATTTCGCTGTGAGAGACGATAATTCATTGCAGGCGAAACGTCTCCGTTCGTGAGAAGACTTCCTGTGGGGACTTTTTGGGTGTGGATAGTGCACACCCTATATAAACTCGTGCAGACATTCCAACCGTGTTCAGACCAGAAAGACAGCTCTGGAGAAAGCACGCCAGGTACAGCCGGAATTGTTGATGTTGGCGCACTTTGCGATCGGGTCGCAAATGTAATTGTTTTGGCCTGGGAGTCTAAAAGATTGTAGATCCTGTAGCTAGTACAACCTGTGAAAAACACGCAAAACCAATGCGAATTTGCCGGCTTGCATTTTCAGTGTGGAAACGTGTTTGCGCGGTGTACTATAGTATAGGGAACACGACAGAGTGGGAAACCCGACTGGCGTGTTTATTATAGGCTGGGGGCATTCTATAAGACTGTAACATGACATGTATTGCCGCGTAGCACATTCCGGTAATTAACATGATCAGACATCAGTATAGAATAAGGACATAGGTCATTACCACTAGATTGTATGATATCGGCACTGTTTTACTGAACAACCCGGGCACTGGGACGTGGGCAGTATCATTTATGTGTCGGTGTCATCGGTCGTGAAGCGGTATATGACGATAAATAGGGATTCCCTCCATCTTCAGAAAATATATGCAACTGTACTATAAAAACGGGGATAATAGAGCCAAACCCTCCTACCGTTATTCGACGGCGTATCGTGCAACCCGCAGACGGTCGTATAGACGCTGTACGTGAGCCAAAAAGACCACAGATATTACGGCCAGTACAGCAAAGGCAAGATACGGTATAGGCGGGCTTCGTTTTACCGGTGTAAAAGAGAGCACAGATATTACAGCCAGTACAGCAAAGACAAGATACAGTACAGGCGGGTTTCGGTTCACCGGTGTAAAAGAGATCATAAAGATTACAGACTGTACAGTACAGCCAAGACACAGATTACAGACAGTAAAGAAAAGACAAGGCAAAAGACAAGATACCAGTTACAGACAGTAAAGGAAAGACAAGGCACAGCACAGACAGACTTCTTCTCCCGAGAAACGTCGATAAACCGTGAAATCAACAGACCTGCGACCGGGTCGCAGAAGGTCGCAGAAGGTCGCAGGCGGATTGCGACCGGGTCGCAGAGGCTTGCGACCGGGTCGCAGAGGCTTGCGACCGGGTCGCAGAGGGTCGCCATCGACAGTTTACATACAGAAATGGTGCTATAACGGTACCAGATGAAATAATAGCACACTATATACCCAAGTAGTTGTCCTGACGGCCACGGATGGTGAGCTGTACGTGGTTCTTACCAAAGGGGTCGTCGTGAGGTTGTGCAGTCACAGGCCGTGCCTATAGACGGGTCGCAGCAGCCGGGAGGGTTGAGACGCCGTGCTATACTTACCTGTGCGGGAAGCAGACTGGTGAGCTGACAAGTTAGGGTCAGGCTCCGACGACTTGGGGGTGAAGAAGACGACGGGCTGCCACATCCGTGGAGAGGCTCCAACGACTGGGGGAATATATTGAGAGAGCGTTACAGCCGTGATGTTCCAACGACTGGGTGTCATCCCCTGAGAGAGCGTTACAGCCGTAACGTTCCGACGACTTGGGGTGAAGAAGACGACGACGGGCTGCCACATCCGTGGGGAGGCTCCAACGACTGGGTGCCATATATTGAGAGAGCGTTACATCCGTAACGTTCCAACGACGGAAGAGAAGGGCCAGCAGCCAGGCCGCCCTTATACCCAGAAGAGAAGGGCCAGCAACCAGGCCGCCCTTATCGCGTGCCCATGCCAATTTAAAGCACTACATATAACTGTAAAATTATATGCACACACTCGGATATTATTTATATATAATATTAAGCTTATATGCACACACTCTGATATTAATGGTATATAACATCAAGCTTATATGCACACGCTTCCTTATATTACGTGCATATAACATCAAGTTTATTTGCATACACTCTCCTAGTGTCTGTACATATATGTAAATATCATTCCACTGCATAACGTTACATCTCCTTAGACATTCTGTCTAAGCCACGCGGTATAACGTTACATCTCCTTAGACATTCTGTCTAAGCCACGCGGTTCTACGCTATTATCTGTAATCGCGTATACTATTTCTGCAGAATATACCATAATAGACCTTTACATTAGCGTCAGTCATCCTTGTAGGGTTGTGATCATCTCTTCGATCCCCGGATCTTTACTAGTGAAGGGGCTAACTACGGTGACGGCCAGAATGCCAGTGGGCAATCCCGGTTATTGATTCGTTTTCTCGTAAACATCACGACTGGTCCTGCTCGTACACGTTACACGTAGAAAACTGGTGGCAGCGGTGGGATCTGGCCTGATCTACAACAGAAGAGAACAACCGACTACTAGAGATGACCGACAACGACGTGCCGACAACGCCATTAACCATGAGTACTCCAGCGACCACACCGAGACGTCCGGATATAGCGGGTCTACGGGCTATCCTACAGGGGAGAGGGCGATCGAGGACGGGGGCACCTGGGTCTGCGACGCTGGCGACGACAGAAGACGTGAGACCGGTAGAAACACCGTCCGAGCTGTCAACGCCTGCCATCGTCGAGACCGAGACCTCGTCGACCAATCGGGTGCTGTTAGAGGGCCTCCAAAGTTTACAGGCACAGATGCATACCATGCAGGCGATGTTTAATCAGTCGATGGTAGGGTCCCCAGAATACACTTCCAGGCCTAGGATAGAAGGGGAAAGTACTACCAGAACCTCCATGGGCCAGCCTATACGGGAACAGACGGTTTGCGACCGGGTCGCAGAAGGTCGCGACCGGGTCGCAGAAGGTCGCGACCGGGTCGCAGAAGGTCGCGACCGGGTCGCAGAAGGTCGCGACCCGGTCGCAGAAGGGCGGCATCCAGCGGCCGAGGAGAGGGGACATCCCGCCACCGCCGGGGCTGAGACAACGGGGGCAGAGGCAACCACGTTTACTTCCCGCGCAGAAGTGCGCCTTACAGCGGCTGACACTAGTGGGACGGCCACCGTTACGACCATGCCCCCTTCCCGTAAGATGTGGGTTAAGGCTTCGACATATGATGGGGGTACGCCCTGGAGAGATCACCTGGTACATTTTGAGCATTGCGCAGCCTTGAACCGGTGGACACCGGAGGAGAAGGGACAACACTTGGCCGTCTCCCTGCGGGGGCCAGCACAACAGGTCCTCTCTAGTCTGAAGATGAAACCAGGGGAGGTAAACTTCATCTGCCTACGTGATGCCTTGGAGAGACGCTTCGCACCCCCTAACCAAACGGAGCTGTATAAATCCAAGCTTAGGTCAAGGCGACGACAGAGGGGAGAAGGTCTACCTGAACTGGGCCAAGCTCTGGTGAGACTCGGCCAGATGGCTTACCCAGACGCGGGTGATGAGATCCAAGACACCCTGGCCCGTGACCAATTCTTCGAGGCAATTGGAGAAGACCTACGGTTTAAAGTCTGGCAGTGCCACCCGAAGTCCCTAGACGAGGCTATATATGCAGCAGTGGAAGTAGAGGCCTTCCAAGACGCCCAGCGTCGACGTCCCGACCCCACGGCAAGAGCCGCGGCAGGAGAAGACATCCCGACTGACGTTCCTGAGGATGATGAGGACGCGCAGGCCCGACTTCGAGCAGAGATTGCTACCCTGATGAAAGAATTTAAGAGGCGCTTCGCGGGACGGGGACGCTCAAGTTCAAGGCGGGGGCAGAGGGCGGGACGACAACCACGACGGGGATGTTGGAGGTGCGGAGAGGACGGCCATTTTAGAGCGGCGTGCCCCAGGCATTCACCCTCTCCGCCCCCAAGACGACCGTCCGGGTCCGGGAATCCACCAAAGCCCCAGGGACCCAAGCCTGCGCTTCATAACCAGGGAGAAGCAGGGATATACCTACCCGCGTCCATCGGGCCGGTGAAGGTGATGTGCTGTGTGGACTCCGGAGCATCTATCTCCTTGATCAGCCGCCGGATATGGGAACAGCTTGACCCAGATGTGAAGCCAGTCCTTCGAGACTCCCGGTACCAGTCCATCAAGGTGGCTGACGGTTCCCATATGCCTTTACTCGGACAGGGAGACTTCAGGATAACGATCCGAGGGACGGTGTGGAAGCACACGCTGGTTGTGGGAGACTTGTCCATCGACGCCATCTTGGGATACGACTTCCTGTATCGCCACGGCTGTATACTTGACGCAAGAGGCCATCGATTGAAGCTGGGGGGCAAGTATCTGCAATGCGAGGTCGTAGGAAGTTTCGATTGCTATTGTTTGGCCCTGGCTGAAACCATCACCATACCGCCTAGAACTCAGATGCTCGCCCCGGGCAGAGTGGGAGACGCACCGCCGGGGGAGATTGGACTAGTCGAGGGGGAGCTCGCATTTACCGAGAGGACCGGCCTAGTCCTGGCGAGAACACTCTCTCGAGTTGCATCGGATGGAAGTGTGCCTATTCGTATGCTGAACGCTTCCGACGAGTCCACAGTCATTCATGCTGGTACCTTCTGTGGTAGTATGTCCACACTAGGCAATGTTCCGGAAGAGCCTTCAGAGCCGAGGGCGCGGACGACGACCCTGCCGGCATATATGCAGCCTCTGTTGGAGAAGTCCAAGGACGGCCTGAGTGCAGCCCAGCTGAGCGAAGTTGAACAAATGCTGAGTAGACACGTTGATCCGTATTCTACCTAGAAGACCGCCCCTTCATGCCCGATGGGAGATCGATAAGCAGGTTGACGAGATGTTACGACGAGGTGTGGTCGAGCCATCCGAGGGACCGTGGTCGGCCCCTGTCGTCCTGGTGAAGAAGATAGAAGGACGGTAAATCTCGATTCTGCGTCGATTATCGGGCCCTGAATGACGTCACAGAGAAAGACGCATATCCTCTGCCGAGGATCGATGACAGTCTTGACGCACTGAACGGGGCACAGTGGTGGTCTACCCTCGACTTGATGTCCGGCTACTGGCAAGTTGAATTGGCGCCGGAGGATCGATGCAAGTCCGCGTTTGCTACCCGGAAAGGCCTTTACCAGTTCCGCGTTATGCCGTTCGGGCTGTGCAACGCCCCTGGAACCTTTGAACGCCTGATGGAAGCAGTATTGGCCGATCTGCACTACGAGACGTGCCTCATTTACCTCGACGATATCATCGTGTTCGGGAAGACGTTTACCGAGATGCTGGCCAACTTGGAGGTGGTGTTCCAGAGACTACAACTTCACGGGCTTAAGTTGAAACCCTCCAAGTGTGTGATTGGCGCTCGGAAAGTCACCTTCCTGGGACACGTCGTGTCCGGCGCTGGTATCGAGACGGAGCCGGAGAAGGTCCAGGCTGCCAGAGACTGGCCCACCCCAGTCTCCCAGACCGAGGTACGGAGCTTCCTCGGATTGTGTAGCTATTATCGGAGGTTCGTCAAAGACTTTGCGACCGTGGCAGCGCCCCTGCATCAACTTACCCAGAAGGAGAAGAGCTTCGTGTGGACCGACGGTTGTCAGATCGCATTTGAGACCCTGAAGGAGAAGATGATAGCGGCGCCCATCCTGGCCATGCCTGACATGTCTAAACCGTTTATCCTGGACACGGATGCCAGCGGTTGGGGCATCGGAGCCGTTCTGTCCCAAGAGATCGACGGACAGGAGAGAGTGGTGGCCTATGGCAGCAGGGTACTCACCAAGGCTGAGAAGGCCTACTGCATGACCAGGCGCGAACTCCTGGCGGTGGTCCACTTCGTTAAGTCGTTCCGGCACTACCTCTACGGGAAGAAGTTCCTACTGCGCACCGACCACGGGTCCTTGAGGTGGCTCATGAGATTCAAAGAGCCGGAGGGCCAACTCGCAAGGTGGATCCAAGCTCTGTCGACCTATCAATTTGACATCGTCCACCAACCGGGCCGTAAGCATCAAAATGCTGACGCGATGAGCAGACGTCCGTGCAAGCAGTGTGGTCGTTCCTCCGAGACCGAGGACGGAGAGACTGCGGCGGCCCGAGCTGTGACCATATCTCCACCAAACGAGGACTTTGCAGCGGCCCAGGCTGCAGACCCTGAGCTACTTCCGGTGATTGAATGGGTGAAGGCTGGTACCAGACCTCGGTGGGACCTAGTCTGTCAATACAGCGGGGTAACGAAAGCGCTGTGGGGAGCCTACGACGCCTTGGCCCTGGAAAGAGATCTCCTAGTGCGACGCTGGTATGACGTGCGAGGCCGGGAGAAGGCTAAGTTACTGGTGGTCCCGATGGCCCTTCAAAAGAGGATACTTAAGGAATGTCATGATAGCCCGACTGGAGGACACCTAGGGGTGTTCAAGACGTTGAAGAAGGTGCGACAAGCGTGCAAATGGGTTGGCCTGCAGCGTGACGTTCGACAGTGGTGCCGGAGCTGCGACACGTGCAGTCGGAGGAAGCAGGTCGGGAAGAAACCCCGAGGACAGCACCGCGGGATGATGACAGGATGCCCCGGAGAACGTATCGCCGTGGACTTGATGGGTCCTCTCTCCCTGACGACGAGAGGATATCTGCATATTGCCGAGGCCCGGCAGCTACCGGCGGCCGTGGGGCGGTCGCAGGGCCCAGTGGATGAGCATCCAAAGACCGAGGCTATCGAGGTGGAAGTAATTGAGGTGGAGAAGGCGCTGCAGGTAGCAGAAGACGAACCGCGCCTGCTGCCTGCGCCAGAGGAAGAGCCGGTGATGGGGCCTGTTCCCTGCCAGGAGGAACCGGAGGTTGCCATTTCCCTCCCAGTCAGTATTCCCCGGGATCCAGAGGAGACAATGTTGGGGACGGGGGTAACGGTTGCCGTCGTCAGCCCCGGATCCGCGGCCCATGGGTGTAGTGCCTCCCAGCGGGAGGTGATGCCGGAGCTCCCGAGGCTGGTGCTCCATCCGCCGGTGACCGAGTTCAGTGAGGACGAAAGCGAGGACGACACCGACGAAGGCGAGGGTGTTGGTGCGGGCGGCACATCCGAAGGGTCGGGACGAGCCACCGACCGGGTCCAGAGCCCGCCTGCCGCGGAGGCCAGACCGGCGAAGAGGCCAGTGAGCCTGGACGTGGCCCGACCCCAGCGCGTGTTGGTGCACCGCACCAAGCTGTACGTGGATTCGGTTCGGGATCGCCAGGGCCGCGAATGACGGAAAGTCTACGATAAATGGGCGTGGACGGAGGAACATAGCCTGCATGAGGGGAAGCCCGACCCCTCCAACTGAGCGTGCAGCTCAGGGACCTAATGTCGTGGGGAGGCTCTGATAGCCGCCCATGTAATTCTGTGTACCCCTCCAGGTGCCAGAGCGGGAAGAGGGTCACGAGGACAGTGGCCGGAACCCCTAAAATACGCCCGCCCGCGACGGACCTGGAGAGGAAATCTGTGGACCTAATGTCGTGGTGGCCCGGCCAGACCGCCGAAGGGCGGCCACCTGGTAATTTCGCCGGCCCTGATGGCCAGTAATTGGCGAGGATTGTTTGATTGTTTAAATTGATTCGAACTGTACAACTGGAACTGTAGAACTACCCTCTACTGTGGAACCGCAACGACCATGACGAGGACGTCATGACTTGGAAAGGCGGGGGCAGTGTAACGGTTAACCGTTTGTGTAGGGAACAGTTTGAATCCGCAGGGTGATATGAAAGGAATGCGGCGAACGACCTTGACACGTATCTTCGGCGACGAGCAAGGCAGTGTATGGAAATGGATTCCACCGTATTTCTCGCTTACCAGAGCAAGATAGGAGTTGCCGCTTACGTGAAATATTCTCTACGGGTTCTAGATTGGGATGCCATTCTAGTTTATGGACTATGAACTGTAATTTCACTGTGAGAGACGATAATTCATTGCAGGCGAAACGTCTCCTTTCGTGAGAAAACTTCCTGTGGGGACTTTTTGGGTGTGGATAGTGCACACCCTATATAAACTCGTGCAGACATTCCAACCCTGTTCAGACCAGAAAGACAGCTCTGGAGAAAGCACGCCAGGTACAGCCGGAATTGTTGATGTTGGCGCACTTTGCGACCGGGTCGCAAATGTAATTGTTTTGGCCTGGGAGTCTAAAAGATTGTAGATCCTGTAGCTAGTACAACCTGTGAAAAACACGCAAAACCAATGCGAATTTGCCGGCTTGCATTTTCAGTGTGGAAACGTGTTTGCGCGGTGTACTATAGTATAGGGAACACGACAGAGTGGGAAAACCGACTGGCGTGTTTATTATAGGCTGGGGGCATTCTATAAGACTGTAACATGACATGTATTGCCGCGTAGCACATTCCGGTAATTAACATGATCAGACATCAGTATAGAATAAGGACATAGGTCATTACCACTAGATTGTATGATATTGGCACCGTTTTACTGAACAACCCGGGCACTGGGACGTGGGCAGTCTCATTTATGTGTCGGTTTCATCGGTCGTGAAGCGGTATATGACGATAAATAGGGATTCCCTCCATTCTCAGAAAATATATGCAACTGTACTATAAATACGGGGATAATAGAGCCAAACCCTCCTACCGTTATTCGACGGCGTATCGTGCAACCCGCAGACGGTCGTATAGACGCTGTACGTGGGCGAAAAAGACCACAGATATTACGGCCAGTACAGCAAAGGCAAGATACGGTACAGGCGGGCTTCGTTTTACCGGTGTAAAAGAGAGCACAGATATTACAGCCAGTACAGCAAAGACAAGATACAGTACAGGCGGGCTTCGGTTCACCGGTGTAAAAGAGATCATAAAGATTACAGACTGTACAGTAAAGCCAAGACACAGATTACAGACAGTAAAGAAAAGACAAGGCAAAAGACAAGATACCAGTTACAGACAGTAAAGGAAAGACAAGGCACAGCACAGACAGACTTCTTCTCCCGAGAAACGTCGATAAACCGTGAAATCTACAGACCTGCGACCGGGTCGCAGAAGGTCGCAGAAGGTCGCAGGCGGATTGCGACCGGGTCGCAGAGGCTTGCGACCGGGTCGCAGAGGGTCGCCATCGACAGTTTACATACAGAAATGGTGCTATAACGGTACCAGATGAAATAATAGCACACTATATACCCAAGTAGTTGTCCTGACGGCCACGGATGGTGAGCTGTATGTGGTTCTTACCTAACGGGTCGTCGTGAGGTTGTGCAGTTACAGGCCGTGCCTATAGACGGGTCGCAGCAGCCGGGAGGGTTGAGACGCCGTGCTATACTTACCTGTGCGGGAAGCAGACTGGTGAGCTGACAAGTTAGGGTCAGGCTCCGACGACTTGGGGGTGAAGAAGACGACGGGCTGCCACATCCGTGGAGAGGCTCCAACGACTGGGGGTATATATTGAGAGAGCGTTACAGCCGTGACGTTCCAACGACTGGGTGTCATCTCCTGAGAGAGCGTTACAGCCGTAACGTTCCGACGACTTGGGGTGAAGAAGACGACGACGGGCTGCCACATCCGTGGGGAGGCTCCAACGACTGGGTGCCATATATTGAGAGAGCGTTACATCCGTAACGTTCCAACGACGGAAGAGAAGGGCCAGCAGCCAGGCCGCCCTTATACCCAGAAGAGAAGGGCCAGCAACCAGGCCGCCCTTATCGCGTGCCCATGCCAATTTAAAGCACTACATATAACTGTAAAATTATATGCACACACTCGGATATTATTTATATATAATATTAAGCTTATATGCACACACTCTGATATTATTGGTATATAACATCAAGCTTACATGCACACGCCTCCTTATATTACGTGCATATAACATCAAGTTTATTTGCATACACTCTCCTAGTGTCTGTACATATATGTAAATATCATTCCACTGCATAACGTTACATCTCCTTAGACATTCTGTCTAAGCCACGCGGTATAACGTTACATCTCCTTAGACATTCTGTCTAAGCCATGCGGTTCTACGCTATTATCTGTAATCGCGTATACTATTTCTGCAGAATATACCATAATAGACCTTTACATTAGCGTCAGTCATCCATGTAGGGTTGTGATCATCTCTTCGATCCCCGGATCTTTACTAGTGAAGGGGCTAACTACGGTGACGGCCAGAATGCCAGTAGGCAATCCCGGTTATTGATTCGTTTTCTCGTAAACACCACGACTGGTCCTGCTCGTACACGTTACACCATATATATATATCATGCAGTATATTTTCCTTGTAGTGTTAATGTACGCGTATTTGATTTTCCTGTTCGCATTGTACGGCGGTACGTATAAGACGTGTACACTGTGAAAAAGGTTTTTAACACAATTCTGTTTCATAATAAGGGGTGTTGCAGTACATAGGTTATCATCCGAACGCATGACACGATCGTACATAGAAACTTCTGCTCATAGTGTTAAGTGGAACGTGAAATGCCCTTAGCCATGTACATAGGTCCGTATAAAATGAATTTCGAATGAATTGTATTGTACTAATACACTCGTTATGAGCTGAGTACAAAACAACGGAATAAATGAACAACATATATATACGTATAAAATGAAGTCTATTCCACAATCATAATATTCGGATTTCTTTTCTTCATAAATCAAGGGGCCCTCCGACTAAAGTGTCAAATTGCTGATCGTTATGCGCGGCCAGTGACAGGCCGGTATATAAAAACGAGGCTGATATGACGTCACGAGTAATGCATATTCATTTTCATCAAACCTACTCCTGACGCACGGTAAAAAAAGTGGTTACCATCCACGTCGGCTGCTGTTTGGAAGAGAAATGATCTAATTTACTTTCAAATGGTTTGATGTAGAGCTTATTTAGGATAGACAGATAGTTTATTGCTATTGCTATCGCTGAGTAGCCTGCCATGATTTTTTAATTGTCCAAGTTTGTCATAAAAATAGCGTGAACTCACAGTAAGCTGAACATGCGATTTAGGCAACCTGTAACCATCTCGGTCATCTATACGCGGGTCGCACTTAATAACTGGGGGTCGCAGTTAATAAGTGCGGATCAGAGCATATGCCTTTTACGGCTCCGTACGCATTAGACGGAAATTTCGTTCTCCTAGTCCATCGGGAAACCTACTTCTAGACTCCCTATTGTGCCGATTGGGTCGTATGAGGTATCAATGTGAAGCATTCGTGAAGGGGCATCTGATGGGGTGAGTGTGGGGTTGAAATATCGGCATTCTGCGCGTGCGCGGTGGCCAAAGGGTATGAAAATAGACGTTTTGGAGCTAGGGGAGCCACTAATGGTCCAATGGGGTCGAGTGAGGTATCAAAGTGAAGCATTCGTGAAGGGCATCTGATGCGCTGGGTGTGGGGTTGAAATATCGGCATTCTGCGCATGCGCAGTGGCCAAAGGGTATGAAAATAGACGTTTTGTGACCTAGGTGGGTCCCTAGTGGACCGATTGGGTCGAGTGAGGTATCAAAGTGAAGCATTCGTCAAGGGGCATCTGATGGGCTGGGTGTGGGGTTGAAATATCGGCATTCTGCGCATGCGCGGTGGCCAAAGTTTATGAAAATAGACGTTTGGAGCTAGGGGAGTCACTAATGGTCCAATGGGGTCATATGAGGTATCAATGTGAAGCATTCGTGAAGGGGCATTTGACTGGACTAGCGGCTCGGACGTTGTCACTATTCTGCGCATGCGCAGACAGGGACTTGTGGGGAAAAAGTATGGAAATAGACGTTTTGGGATCTAGGGGAGCCCCTAATGGGCCGATGGAGTCGTATGAGGTATCCATGTGAAGCCTATGTGAGGGGGCATCTGACTGGACTAGTGGCTCTGGCGGTGTCACCATTCTACGCATGCCCAGACAGGGAATTGTGGGAAAAGGGTATGGAAATAGACGTTTTGGGATCTAGGGGAGCCCCTAATGGGACGATCGAGTTGTATGAGGTATCAATGTGAAGCCTATGTGAAGGGGCATCCAGTCATGGGTGGGTGCATGTAAAACTTTCTCCAGAAAAAAAGCGGAACACGGACTTTATCGAAAAATCCGGGAAAATGCCTATGGGGGGTATATAGGTCGCCGGGCTTAACGGGGCTTGCCTATCAATAGAGTTATCTCCCCCTAGTTCCAGGGTGGGTGTATGTAAAAATTTTCCTGAAAAAATACGGAACACGGACTTTATCCTAAATTACGGAAAATGCCTGTATGGGGTATGGGGGGTATAGGATCATCCTGGGAAACCTACTTCTCGACATTTGCGGTATAGGCTGTGGGGTCTCGTTTTCTTAGTCTCGTCAAGACAAACATGATAGGAAGAGTCGCGGAGCGAATCGTTGAAATTTTTGGAAAAAGTTCAGGGAGACCCATATAGTCCCATACTAGGGGTATAGGACCAATGTTTGTCCCACTGGGAAACCTACTTCTATACATTTGCGGTATGGTTGTTTGGATTTGTTTTCTTAGTCTCGTCAAGACAAACATGATAGGAAGTGTCCCGGTACGAAACGGTGAAATTTTTGAAAAAAGTTCAGGGAGCCCCATATAGACCCATATAGTCCCATACTGGGGGTATAGGACCAATGTTTGTCCCACTGGGAAACCTACTTCTATACATTTGCGGTACGGTTGTTTGGATTTGTTTTCTTAGTCTCGTCAAGACAAACATGATAGGAAGTGTCGCGGAGCGAATCGTTGAATTTTTTGGAAAAAGTCACCGAGGTCTGTATATAGGCCTATAGGCTGGCTATATGGGGAGTATAGGTCCAACCTGGGAAACCTACTTCTATACATTTGCGGTGTGGTTGTTTGGATTTGTTTTCTTAGTCTCGTCAAGACAAACATGATAGGAAGTGTCCCGGCACGAAACAGCTAAATTTTTGAAAAAAGTTCAGGGAGACCCATATAGTCCCATACTAGGGGTATAGGACCAATGTTTGTCCCACTGGGAAACCTACTTCTAGACATTTGCGGTATGGTTGTTTGGATTGATTTTCTTAGTCTCGTCAAGACAAACATGATAGGAAGTGTCCCGGCACGAAACGGTGAAATTTTTGAAAAAAGTCACCGAGGCCTGGGTAGGCCCATAGGCCTATACTGCATGGCTATGGGTGTATAGGTCCATACGGGGTGGACGTGTTGGAGTCTAGATGGGCCACTAATGGTCCGATGGGGTCGTATGAGGTATCAATGTGAAGCTGTCGTGGAGGAGCATCCGACTGGACTAATAGTTCGTCCGTGTTCAATAGTCTGCGCATGCGCAGTGTGGCTCGTAGTATAGAAAGCAGGCATTTTGCGGGGTATGTGGGTGTGTGTTAGGGGTAGAGATGCACCGCTATGGGTCCGAATGGGACGTGGAAGGTGTCAAAGTGAAGCTTGTGTGGGGTAGAATCAGAATGGCGTGGTTTAAATGCAAGTCGCGTCAATCTGCGCATGCGCAGTTGGTTGTAGTAAGTAAAGTGGACATTTTGGGGCAGTGAAGGAAGGTATTTGGGGGCGAGATGGACCATCCTTGGTCCGAATGCGTCCTGGGAGGTGTCCTTTTGTAGCTCTCGGGATGTAGACCCCGATTTCGGGCTGTTCACAGCATCTGTGACGTCATCGATGACGTCATCAGTACGAGTAGTAGCGAAAGTGTGCATTTTGGGGCAGTGAAGGAAGGTATTTGGTGTAGAGATGGACCCTCCCTGGTCCGATTGTCGTGGGAGGTGTCATTTTGTAGCTCTCGGGATGTAGACCCCGATTTGAGGGATGTTCGCGTCATCTGTGACGCCATCGGTAACGTCATCAGTACGAGTAGTAGCGAAAGTGAGCATTTTGGGGCCGTGCAGGAAGGTATTTTGGGTAGGGAGGGGCCATTCTCAGTCCGAATGCGTCGTGGGAGGTGTCATCTTGTAGTTCTTGGGGTGCAAACCCCGATTTGAGGGCTGTCCACAGCATTTGTGACGTCATTGGTGACGTCATCAGTAGGAGTAGTAGCGAAAGTGAGCCTTTTGGGGCAGGGAAGGATGTTATTTGGTGTAGAGATGGACCATCCGCGGTGCGAATGCGTCATGGGAGATGTCATGTTGTAGCTCTCGGGCTGTAGACCCCAATTTGAGGGATATCCACAGCATCTGTGACGTCATTGGTGACGTCATCAGTACGAGTAGTAGCGAAAGTGGGCATTTTATAGCAGTGAAGGATGTTATTTGGTGTAGAGATGGACCATCCGCGGTGCGAATGCGTCGTTTGAGGTGTCATATTGTAGCAACGCCCACCAACGCCATTCTTAATGCTTCAACGCTGTGGTGAAATAGCTCAGAAGCTCTGATATTCCATGGAATTGTCACTAATTCTTCGAAATGCAGTGACGCCCGTCAACGCCCGTCGTTACACCGTAACACTCTAACATAACGCCATGATATAGACCGGAGAGAGAACAACAACAACAACAAGGATGACACATGAGAGAACAACAACAACAAGAAGTTTTTTTTCATATAGTTTATTCTCCCCAATGTTACATCATACCCACGCTGGGGGAGCCGCGTTGGGTATATTTACAATTCAAGAAGATTCTTGTCCAATCAGAGGCCACCATTTGCATGTTTCATATTCGTTCCTGTCCGTTAGATGTATTCTTGTCCAATCAGAAGTCTCCATTTCAGAAAGTTCCATCTTCGGCCATGTTCGCTCTGAACCGTTTATTCTAATCATCGTCGGGCAGGCCAGGATACCGTTGAGGCAACATATCCTCAGATAGTTGTTTGCGCATTCTGAGTATCTATCAGTGCATGGGTGAATACTTTCATCCGATGGGGGTGGTGGTCAGTTTAACCACGAAGAACGTAACATTGGTCATTATCTCCACTATCCACTTGGTGTTGGGGCGCTGTTCATAGGCCCATTCCAAGGGATCCACAGTGTCCAGTTGGGCCAGCATCGTCTCTAGCGACGCCCGATTGGTGATTGTGAAAGGATGGTCGTACACTGGGTTGATGGCACTGGAATAGAAATAGCGCAATTCACCCGTCATCTTATGGCATAAGATGTACCCAAATGCTACATTTAATGTGAAGGACGTAGGTTGGTCATTGAAGATGGCTTCCACGTAGCTGCGTAGACGGGCGAGGCCAGTCAGTCGGAAAATGTACAAGTCCAATATAGGGCGATGACGGTGGAAACAGTGTCGGATCATGGACCAATGGCGTCGATACATCTCACTCACTGGATGATCTTCGGGTAAGAGATCGCTGGGAACATCCACCGCATCTTCCAGAAAAGGTTCGTTGTTGTCAGGCGTATGACCGGGAACAGTAATGCTAGGGACCGACTGGATATCTAGGCTCTTCTGAACTGTGGGTATAGGCGGGCTCTCCGTGATCGCATCACCAGTGGCATTCGTCTCTCCGGGTTCATCTTCAGTGAGTCTGTCCCTCCTGGGTGCCTCTTTAGTGGAAAGTTGTCCCTCATGCCGTGGTGACGGACCATGAATCAAACGCTCATGTCGTCTTAACTGACTGGGTCGTTTGAAGAGTTGACCACATTCTTCGCATGGACGCTTGGGTGGCCCATGAATTGAACGTTCATGGCGCTGTAAATGATCCGGGCGCTGAAACGACAGTGTACATATCGTACAGCTATACCGGGCGGTTCCGTCGTGCTTGGTAGCCTCATGGCGGCGCAAGTCGTGCAGACGAGTGAATGATTTCGAGCACGTAGTACAAGTGAACATCTTGGTGGTTGACAGAGTGTCTGATGAAACGGCCAGGCCGCTTCCCTTTTATAGCAAGCTAGCTGGTGATCTATTTTTAGCACAATCAGTTCAACTTGGACGTCAGCGACAAGAACCCGGATGTAGGCGCGGACGTCAGCAACAAGAACCCGGATGTAGGCGCGGACGTCAAGAACCCGGAAGTTAGAGGGGAGGTGACCGGCCTATCGACCAATCAGAAGCCATCATTTCAGAAAGTTCAATCTTCGTTCAGTGTAACCTAAACGCCTTCGGGCAATCCATGATACTGAAGCTCGAAGCTCTTACTTCTCTCATTCAACACTGAGATCAATCTCCATCGGCTCTTCAATCCGCGGCGAATCGACCTCCATGGGTTCATCTATTCTCAGATGCATTGCGGTAGAAACTGAAATATCCGGTCTCGAGAGTATGACATTTCGGTGACGACTCAATTGACTGGGATGCTTAAAGGCTATATCACAATCCGCACATGTATGCATGGGTACTTCGTGGCGTGCACGTGTGTGACAATTTGCGTTGCCACACACGTGCACGCCACGAAGTACCCATGCATACATGTGCGGATTGTGATATAGCCTTTAAGCATCCCAGTCAATTGAGTCGTCACCGAAATGTCATACACGGATCACGCTCGCCACTCTTGAGACCGGATATTTCAGTTTCTATCGGAATGCATCTGAGAATAGATGAACCCATGGAGGTCGATTCGCCGCGGATTGAAGAGCCGATGGAGATTGATCTCAGTGTTGAATGAGAGAAGTAAGAGCTTCGAGCTTCAGTATCATGGATTGCCCGAAGACGTTTAGGTTACACTGAACGAAGATTGAACTTTCTGAAATGATGGCTTCTGATTGGTCGATAGGCCGGTCACCTCCCCTCTAACTTCCGGGTTCTTGACGTCCGCGCCTACATCCGGGTTCTTGTTGCTGACGTCCGCGCCTACATCCGGGTTCTTGTCGCTGACGTCCAAGTTGAACTGATTGTGCTAAAAATAGATCACCAGCTAGCTTGCTATAAAAGGGAAGCGGCCTGGCCGTTTCATCAGACACTCTGTCAACCACCAAGATGTTCACTTGTACTACGTGCTCGAAATCATTCACTCGTCTGCACGACTTGCGCCGCCATGAGGCTACCAAGCACGACGGAACCGCCCGGTATAGCTGTACGATATGTACACTGTCGTTTCAGCGCCCGGATCATTTACAGCGCCATGAACGTTCAATTCATGGGCCACCCAAGCGTCCATGCGAAGAATGTGGTCAACTCTTCAAACGACCCAGTCAGTTAAGACGGCATGAGCGTTTGATTCATGGTCCGTCACCACGGCATGAGGGACAACTTTCCACTAAAGAGGCACCCAGGAGGGACAGACTCACTGAAGATGAACCCGGAGAGACGAATGCCACTGGTGATGCGATCACGGAGAGCCCGCCTATACCCACAGTTAAGAAGAGCCTAGATATCCAGTCGGTCCCTAGCATTACTGTTCCCGGTCATACGCCTGACAACAACGAACCTTTTCTGGAAGATGCGGTGGATGTTCCCAGCGATCACTTACCCGAAGATCATCCAGTGAGTGAGATGTATCGACGCCATTGGTCCATGATCCAACACTGTTTCCACCGTCATCGCCCTATATTGGACTTGTACAATTTCCGACTGACTGGCCTCGCCCGTCTACGCAGCTACGTGGAAGCCATCTTCAATGACCAACCTACGTCCTTCACATTAAATGTAGCATTTGGGTACATCTTATGCCATAAGGGTGAATTGCGCTATTTCTATTCCAGTGCCATCAACCCAGTGTACGACCATCCTTTCACAATCACCAATCGGGCGTCGCTAGAGACGATGCTGGCCCAACTGAACACTGTGGATCCCTTGGAATGGGCCTATGAACAGCGCTCCAACACCAAGTGGATAGTGGAGATAATGACCAATGTTACGTTCTTCGTGGTTAAACTGACCACCACCCCCATCGGATGAAAGTATTCACCCATGCACTGATAGATACTCAGAATGCGCAAACAACTATCTGAGGATATGTTGCCTCAACGGTATCCTGGCCTGCCCGACGATGATTAGAATAAACGGTTCAGAGCGAACATGGCCGAAGATGGAACTTTCTGAAATGGAGACTTCTGATTGGACAAGAATACATCTAACGGACAGGAACGAATATGAAACATGCAAATGGTGGCCTCTGATTGGACAAGAATCTTCTTGAATTGTAAATATACCCAACGCGGCTCCCCCAGCGTGGGTATGATGTAACATTGGGGAGAATAAACTATATTAAAAAAACTTCTTGTTGTTGTTGTTCTCTCATGTGTCATCCTTGTTGTTGTTGTTGTTCTCTCTCCGGTCTATATCATGGCGTTATGTTAGAGTGGTACGGTGTAACGACGGGCGTTGACGGGCGTCACTGCATTTCGAAGAATTAGTGACAATTCCATGGAATATCAGAGCTTCTGAGCTATTTCACCACAGCGTTGAAGCATTAAGAATGGCGTTGGTGGGCGTTGCTACAATATGACACCTCACACGACGCATTTGCACCGCGGATGGTCCATCTCTACACCAAATAACATCCTTCACTGCTATAAAATGCACACTTTCGCTACTACTCGTACTGATGACGTCACCAATGACGTCACAGATGCTGTGGATATCCCTCAAATTGGGGTCTACAGTCCGAGAGCTACAACATGACACCTCCCATGACGCATTCGCACCGCGGATGGTCCATCTCTACACCAAATAACATCCTTCACTGCCCCAAAAGGCTCACTTTCGCTACTACTCCTACTGATGCCGTCACCAATGACGTCACAGATGCTGTGGACAGCCCTCAAATCGGAGTTTGCACCCCGAGAACTACAAGATGACACCTCCCACGACGCATTCGGACTGAGAATGGCCCCTCTCTACCCAAAATACCTTCCTGCACTGCCCCAAAATGCTCACTTTCGCTACTACTCGTACTGATGACGTTACCGATGGCGTCACAGATGACGCGAACATCCCTCAAATCGGGGTCTACATCCCGAGAGCTACAAAATGACACCTCCCACGACAATCGGACCAGGGAGGGTCCATCTCTACACCAAATACCTTCCTTCACTGCCCCAAAATGCACACTTTCGCTACTACTCGTACTGATGACGTCATCGATGACGTCACAGATGCTGTGAACAGCCCGAAATCGGGGTCTACATCCCGAGAGCTACAAAAGGACACCTCCCAGGACGCATTCGGACCAAGGATGGTCCATCTCGACCCCAAATACTTTCCTTCACTGCCCCAAAATGTCCACTTTACTTACTACAACCAACTGCGCATGCGCAGATTGACGCGACTTGCATTTAAACCACGCCATTCTGACTCTACCCCTCACAAGCTTCACTTTGACACCTTCCCCGACCCATTCGGACCCATAGCGGTGCATCTCTACCCCAACACACACACCCACACCCCCCCAAAATGCCTGCTTTCTATACTACGGGCCAGACTGTGCGCATGCGCAGACTATTGAACACGGACGAACTATTAGTCCAGTCGGATGCTCCTCCACGACAGCTTCACATTGATACCTCATACGACCCCATCGGACCATTAGTGGCCCACCTAGACTCCAACACGTCCACCCCGTATGGACCTATACACCCATAGCCATGCCGTATAGGCCTATGGGCCTACCCAGGCCTCGGTGACTTTTTTCAAAAATTTCACCGTTTCGTGCCGGGACACTTCCTATCATGTTTGTCTTGACAAGACTAAGAAAACAAATCCAAACAACCATACCGCAAATGTATAGAAGTAGGTTTCCCAGTGGGACAAACATTGGTCCTATACCCCTAGTATGGGACTATATGGGTCTCCCTGAACTTTTTTCAAAAATTTAGCCGTTTCGTGCCGGGACACTTCCTATCATGTTTGTCTTGACGAGACTAAGAAAACAAATCCAAACAACCACACCGCAAATGTATAGAAGTAGGTTTCCCAGGTTGGACCTATACTCCCCATATAGCCAGCCTACAGGCCTATATACAGACCTCGGTGACTTTTTCCAAAAATTTCAACGATTCGCTCCGCGACACTTCCTATCATGTTTGTCTTGACGAGACTAAGAAAACAAATCCAAACAACCATACCGCAAATGTATAGAAGTAGGTTTCCCAGTGGAACAAACATTGGTCCTATACCCCCAGTACGGGACTATATGGGTCTATATGGGGCTCCCTGAACTTTTTTCAAAAATTTCACCGTTTCGTGCCGGGACACTTCCTATCATGTTTGTCTTGACGAGACTAAGAAAACAAATCCAAACAACCATACCGCAAATGTCTAGAAGTAGGTTTCCCAGTGGGACAAACATTGGTCCTATATCCCTAGTATGGGACTATATGGGTCTCCCTGAACTTTTTCCAAAAATTTCAACGATTCGCTCCGCGATACTTCCTATCATGTTTGTCTTGACGAGACTAAGAAAACGAGACCCCACAACCTATACCGCAAATGTCGAGAAGTAGGTTTCCCAGGATGGTCCTATACCCCCCATACCCCATATAGCCATTTTCCGTAATTTAGGATAAAGTCCGTGTTCCGTATTTTTTCAGGAAAAATTTTACATACACCCACCCTGGAACTAGGGGGAGATAACTCTATTGATACGCAAGCCCCGTTAAGGCTACAGACTCCTAAATAATTTACACGTTCGGCAGTATTAACACAATTGTACCTCGCTGATTCCCTAATTGGATTTAGACTTTCATCTTTCGGCAGGAAGTAGTTTATTTCAAGCGCTACAGATGACCAACTTCTTGTCAAACATTATCCGTCAAAATTTTAAGCTGTGCGCGCCTCTACACAAGAGGTCCCCACTTCGCTGTTTTCTCTGCCTGCTGAAAGCAGTGCTCAGGCCCCGCAAATAGTCCCCCGGCGAGACATGTTATCGAGCAGTGAATCGAAATAAAATTTGCAGCTGAATAGAACAAATACCATACTTGCCAGTGGTACCAAAGGCTTTCCATTAATCGTTGCAACGAAGGCGGAAACAAATCGAGAAAATTCTGGTCTTTGGCAGAGATTACGTATAGGGGTTAACGGATCGGGACTTTTTTTTATTTAGGAGCCTGTAGCCTTAAGCCCGGCGACCTATATACCCCCATACCCCATATAGGCATTTTGCCGGATTTTTCGATAAAGTCCGTGTTCCGCTTTTTTTCTGGAGAAAGTTTTACATGCACCCACCCATGACTGGATGCCCCTTCAGATAGGCTTCACATTGATACCTCATACAACTCGATCGGCCCATTAGGGGCTCCCCTAGATTCCAAAACGTCTATTTCCATACCCTTTTCCCACAATTCCCTGTCTGCGCATGCGTAGAATGGTGACACCGCCCGAGCCACTAGTCCAGTCACATGCCCCTCACATAGGCTTCACATGGATACCTCATACGACTCCATCGGCCCATTAGGGGCTCCCCTAGATCCCAAAACGTCTATCTCCATACCCTTTTCCCACAATTCCCTGTCTGCGCATGCGCAGAATAGTGACAACGTCCGAGCCGCTAGTCCAGTCAAAGGCCCCTTCACGAATGCTTCACATTGATACCTCATATGACCCCATTGGACCATTAGTGGCTCCCCTAGCTCCAAAACGTCTATTTTCATACCCTTTGGCCACCGCGCATGCGCAGAATGCCGATATTTCAACCCCACACCCAGCCCATCAGATGCCCCTTCACGAATGCTTCACTTTGATACCTCACTCGACCCAATCGATCCACTAGGGACCCACCTAGGTCACAAAACGTCTATTTTCATACCCTTTGGCCACCGCGCATGCGCAGAATGCCGATATTTCAACCCCACACCCACCCCATCAGATGCCCCTTCACGAATGCTTCACATTGATACCTCATACGACCCAATCGGCACAATAGGAACCCCTCTCGCCCCTGAAGATTGCCGGAGAATGCCGGAGAATTTGGGACTACTTTCTGTCCGCGGAGGCAGACCGCATCACCACCAGACCGCATCACCGCGGAGGAATACACACGCCCGATTCACGCAGACCGGAAGTGACGTGATACATGACGTCACACTTCAGTACATGTCCTATCATGTTCACACTCCTGCATGTCATAAAAGTAAATTCTACCTCATTTGGAGGGTTCCCGATTGGCGCTCTTTTTCAGGTACCCTGAAAATACTAAGGAATTTGCACTTACTATAACTACTCATGGCTCTTTCAAGCCAAAATCTCTTGGAAGACTGAAGAAATGATAATTTACTTCTACAACAGCTGACTGTAATCCATATTATATTCTTATGTTTGAAACAATGGATGCACAATGTAGGTGTAGTTTAGTTATAAACTCTACCAATTTGTCCAAGTTAATGTTTGCTACAACAGTTTGGAGTTGTTTCTGACAGTTACATTATTGACGAATTAGCACTGTCAGCATATCTGAGAGTGTATACCAAATATTCAGCATCGATTTTATTTTCTACGTAACGCTATGGCGGGCCTCAATAACAAAAACGCTGTTGTATCGACTCGAAGTACTAAGAAAATTGACTTTTATGCTGTAGCTCGTGGCCGTCAGATCGGAATTTTTCGCGACTGGCCAACTTGTGAAGCAGCCATTTATAAGTTTGGAAGAGCTCTCTACAAACGCTTCTCAAATATTGATGAAGCAGTTCTTTACGTCACAACCAACGCTCGTGTAGTGTGTTCCTCAGTTCAAGTGATTGAAACCGGTGGTCAAATAATATCCCCTTCTGATTATGGACACTGCTGCTCTGAATCGTGCACAATAAAGCACGTCTTGAGTGAATCCGATGCTGAAATCCAGTGCTATTCAGAATCAGACTGCTATGCTGATCACCATGAAACAATGCCCAAAACTGTCGATGACTCTCATGCACCTACAGAAACAGATAATGGGTGCTTCTGTAAACAAGATAAGGGTTCTGATCAGGTCATTCAATGTGAATGTTGTAAATCATGGGTGCATTTCCGTTGTTCAAAGTTGCCTGTATACCAGTTTGCGGTCTTATCTGGTTCCAAACGCAAATACACGTGCGAACTTTGTAGCCACATACCAGAAGATATGAAAAAATGGGGCGAATCTAACTTTGGACGTGCGTCTTCTCAAGGTACTCTGCCCTCAGACACAGGGACTCGGTTAGAGAGTTTGGAGACTGAAATATTGAACGTACGGCAAGGTCAGGCCACAATCCTGGAGAAATTGGACTTAATTCTTCAGTTTCAAAAATCTACATCGCATACTGTGGACAAACTATCTAATGTAGAATCTACTGGCAAGGCGATAGAGACCCTAACAGCCACAACATTGGAAATGAAACAGGAAACTCTCTCCCACATCCAGGCTCTTGAGGAGAAGAATATTAAAGCAGATCTCACTCCTATTCTTTCACAGTTTGTCTCCGAGGTAAAGCTTGATACAATCTCGTCAATACAAGCATTAGAAGGCAAACTGATCGCTTCCACTGAGCAACAGCTCGAATCGGACCAATCCTCAAAAATTCAAAACTTGGAAGCAAATCTGACTGATCAACTTGACAGAAGAGTGCAGGTTGAATCTCTGTGCAAGGTCCTCAAGGATGAGAACTGTGAACTCAAACAAAGCTTATTGGCAAATGAAAAGTTGGGAAAAAACACTGGAGCTGAAGTTGTAACAAATATCAACAAGGTGAAGTCTCAAGTTGAGCATAACACAGGGAAGATAAACAATATGACATCTCTTTTAGAGAAAGTACAAAACAGTCAGCAAAAAATGCATGATGTCCTCCATAGTAAGCAGTCTGTGGAGGAAAACTCTAACACAAGCATAGCCAATCTAACTTCGCTCGTCGGAAAGGTCCACTCGGGGCAATTAAAGACTCAGGAACTACTGACTGTTAAGTGGGGATCAAATAAACCTGCAGCTTCCTATGCTAGTGTTGTGACTGGAGGTAATCGCAGTACATCAGCCTCCACGCTCTCTTCTTCTCCGTCCCCGAGGACTGTTTCATCTGGATCGGAAAAACCTGTATATAAGGGGCAACAGTATTTTGGTACATCTTTGCCCAAAGAAGAGTCCAGACGTCCCCGTGTGCTGTTACTGGGAAACTCGCACCTGAAAGATATTGACACTCGTCGTCTCATCAGAGACTGTGAAATAACTAAACAGGTAGTTTATACCATCGATGGGGCTTCGCGTTTCATCGATGCCGCTGATACAAGGAAATATGATTGCATTGTGACTCATCTTATTACCAATGATGTTAAGTCTGCTTCCAGCTCATCATGCGCCGATCAAATGTCTACGTTGCTGAAAAAAATTCAGATAAAGTGGCCAACTTCGAAGATAGTGGTTTCCCTTGGCATTTGCAGGAACGATGATGCTGAGTTGAACAGATTAATATATGAAGTAAATGTAGCTCTCCAGCATCTGTATCTACATGAAGATCACATTCAGGTATGCGACAATACCAATCTCTCATCCAGAGGCATTCTTAAGGAACAATTCGTGGACCAGGATATGTTCCACCTCTCCAATGAGGGTACCAGCATGTTGGCCATGAATCTCCGAGTGGCTATCCAGCGCTCGTTGAATATCTCTGTCAGTGGACGCAAGCGTTCACAAACATCGTATGTTCAACAGCCGCGTCATTACTCTTCCTATGAGGATGGTCCTTACAGAAACAAGTACCAACGAGACCAACGACATTACCAATCTGATAACCAGGGCTATAACGACGTCGCAGATTATCGTGTATTGGAGTATGGACAACACACGGACAACCCATCCTATAGGTCCGGGTTCATGGATTCAGCGTCGCATAGAAGGGATCGAGACATCTACATTGACTCATCTAGAAAGAACCGTGACAACTACAATGCTGGATGGTTTCGCCAAAACAATTTAAATAGTTCTGTGTGTGGTGAACCCAGTTCCTGGAAGGAAAATAATATGGAGCGATATCGGTCCAGATACTACAATTAATTTTTAAACATTTATGATTTTTTACCATGGTTAGACTATCCTCATTACGTTTATCCTTCTGGAATATTGAAGGTATGGTTATCCATGATTGTAACAAACTTTATGATCAATCATTCCTTTCATCACTTAGTAACTGTGACGTCATGTGTTTATCAGAGACTCATTGTGGTCCAGATTTCAAGTTTGATATTAATGGGTTTACACCATTTCAAAATCCTAGACCACGTGCAAAAAGAGCTAAGAAATACTCTGATGGGATAGCTATTCTTGTCAGAAATTCTATTTTAGGAGGGATTACAATCCTCGAAAAAAAGGATGACTGTATATGGTTTAAACTGTGTAAATGTTATTTTGGAATGTTGGAAGACATATATGTTTGTGCGGTGTATTTCCCTCCACCCCATTCCTCCTATAGTAAAAGGATGTGTCATGATTATATTGAGAATCTTGAACAGTGTATTGAGAAATACTCTTCTTTGGGTAAAATTCTCCTTGGTGGAGACTTTAGCGCTAGAACTGCTACAGATCTAGATTTCATAGAGAACGATAACTTTAATTCTTCTATGAATCTATATGATGACTATGTATGTGATATCCCTCCGCCAGATCGTGTCAGTCAAGATATTATACTTAATACCCGGGGTCAGCAATTACTTAATTGTTGTATAGCCAGTCAATTAAGGATACTTAATGGAAGACTGTTAGGTGACTCCGTCGGCTATTTTACCTGCCATCAGTATCTTGGCAGCAGTGTTGTAGATTATGTACTGGTGTCAAATGAACTACTTGTCAATAATGATGTTAAGTATTTTCATGTCATGCCTCTAGTTGGCCATTTGTCTGATCACAGTCAAATTTTTGTTACTGTAAAAGTTAACCATCACATCCCAGTCTGTAGGCGGTCATCGCCATTACAAAAAATGCCAAATAGATTTACATGGGATGAAATGTCTCCACAGCTATTTCAAGCTGCTTTGGTATCAGCTGAGCTACAACAGCAAATTAAAGAGTTGATGCAAGCTGAGTTTACTTCCGATAATGTTGAAGGTGCAGCAGCTCAGCTCAATGAAATATTTTTGACAGCTGCATCAAAATCATTATGTAAGAAAAAAATTCCACATGACAATTCCAAGAAACGTATCAAACCGAAATGGTTTGATCAAACACTCTATGAAATTCAGAAAAATCTTGATTATAAGGCATGGTTATTGTGCAAATATCCAAAGGAGCCCTTTATTCGATCCTCTTTCTTTAAATGTCTTAAAGAATTTCGTAAATGTAAAAAACTTAAACGCCGTCAGTTCAAAGAAAATTTAATGCAGCAACTAGATGATCTGCAAACTGACAATCCCAGTGCTTACTGGAAACTTTTGAAAGATATCCGTAAGGAGGGACCATTAGATAATAAATTAGATGGTATTAGTCCAGGTGACTGGCTAGGTCACTTCGAGAAACTAGGTCAGCAACAATCGACTGGGTCAGCTGATTTAATTTCCAGGTCATCTAGTTTTGACCTGCCCACCTTTAATGAATTGGATTTTCGTGTTAGTGATAAGGAAATCCAAGCTGCTATTAAGGATTTAAAGCCCAATAAGGCATGTGGTCTAAATAATGTACTCAACGAAATGATTAAATGTGGTCAAAACTTTTTTCTACAATGTTTAAGTAAAGTATTTAACCTTGTATTTACTCATTCTGTTTACCCGAAGGGATGGTCTAAAGGCTATGTAACTCCTATATATAAGAAAGGTAGCTCACTTGATCCAAATAATTTTAGGGGAATAGCCGTTACTAGCTGCATAGGCAAATTGTTCAACAGTGTCCTTAATAAGCGACTTGAAGACTACCTAATTAGGAATAATATTATTCCAAAAGAGCAAATTGGGTTCAGTAGTGGTAAGCGGACAATTGATCACATGTTTGTCATTAGATCCTTACTTGACAAATATAACCATAAACTTAAGGTTCCTTTATATACATGCTTTATTGACTTTTCAAAAGCATTCGACTCTGTTTGGCATGATGGCCTTTTATATAAATTAAAAATGATTGGTGTTCCTCCTTTGTTCTATGGAATTATTGAAAGTATGTACAAGAGTGTTACTTTGCAAGTCAAAATTGGCAATAATCTGTCAAATGAATTTCAATCTTTCGTTGGTGTAAAACAAGGGGACAATCTTAGTCCAAACCTTTTTAAAATATTTTTGTACGATCTGCCAGGTATCTTCGATGATTCCTGCTGTCCAGTTCATCTTAAAACAAGTAAAATAAGTAGCCTTCTATATGCCGATGACTTGGTGTTATTATCCGAGTCAAAGGAGGGCTTGCAAAATTCTATGAATAAATTAGGGGAATATTGTGCCATGTGGAATTTAAATCTTAATATTGACAAAACAAAGGTTATGGTATTCACTAGATCTGGTAAATCAGTAAAGACAAATATTTCTTTTTGCGGGGATACTCTTGATCAAGTAAAGACATATAATTACTTAGGAACAACTTTTCATCAGTCCGGATCTTTCTCAGCTGCAAAACATGATGTATACAAAAAGGGGTTGAAGTCTTATTTTCACCTGATCAAGTCCTTTGGAGTAACCACACCCAGCATAGATACCTCCTTACATGTTTTTGATCATACTGTAAAACCAGCGGCATTATATGGGGCAGAAATTTGGGGTTGTATGAATGGTAAACGATTGCTTCAGAAGGGTGATGGTTATCTTATAAGATCCCTTGAGGACATTCCCTCCGAGAAACTTAATCTTAAATTTTGTAAATACATTTTAGGTGTACACTCTAAAGCCAGTAATGAAGCTGTTCGTGGAGAACTTGGCAGGCTACCAATTACCTTTGATATCCTTAGGTCTCAAGCTCGATATTGGTCAAGAATCGAATCCTTACATGATGATAGCCTTTTAGCTGAGGCTTATTCTTTATCATGTGATCTATATGGTGAAAGTGCTCAGTCTTGGGTGGGGGATATGGAAGCTTTATTTTCTACTTTGAATATATCTCATTTATCCCCTAGAAATGTTTGTATAAGTCCTAAGTGCTTATCGAAACAAGTATCACGCTGTCTAGCGGAGAAATATCGTTATTTATGGAAATGTAAAATTGAACTCTCTAATTCTTGTGCTAATATGCTTACAGATGTGAAACAGTTTCATAATCAGTTCTCCGGTGTGAAACTTAGGACCTATCAACTTTTTAAGTCTCATTTTCATAGGGAAACCTATCTTAATACTATTAAGTGTGCTGACTATAGACAGGAATTATCTAGATTCAGGCTAAGCTGTCATAGATTATCTATAGAACATGGGCGGTATAATAATACACCTATTAACGAAAGAACTTGTTCCTTCTGTCCAAATGAGATCGAAGATGAATTTCATGTATTAATTAATTGTAATAAATATAGTAATATTCGCCTTTCTTTAACCGAAACAGCAAGCAAATCTTGTGCAAACTTTAACTTGTTGTCGTCCCCAAACCAGTTTATCTGGCTGCTTAGCAGTGGTAACTCTGAGGTGTGTTTTGCACTATCAAAATTTATTTGTCATGTTATGGTCTTGCGACGTGAGTCTGAACTTTCCGTGTAGCTTTATTTGTACATGTATTATATAATAACATGTCTCATAAACGCTAGTTAGCCTTTGATCCTCATAATGGTAAAAAGATCTCAGTGTTGGAGAAATTTTAACTTTTTTTGTGTGTTGTACATGTTTGTTTGAATCAATTGTATCAAAGAAGGGGGAGGGGTATTGATTGTACGCTCCACGTGGGCACCTGATTGGTTAATAAATTCTATTCTATTCTATTCTATTCTATTCTGTATGTATCTGCAAAGTAAACTTGTTTAGATCAGAGAGTCATGCCTACACTAACATTTGGTATTTTGAGAAGAGTTTTATTCTGCGCTTTTTCACCTTCTTTGCAACTTCAGTTTCTACATTCTGTTTTGCGCCCTAACTGCGCCCTACTTGTGCCTTAACTGTACCTTAGCAGTACAGCAAGGATACTATTATTCTGTGTGTGTCGCGCCCCAGCTGCGCCTTACATGCGCCTCAAAAGAGCGCAGTTCGGCACAATTAACACATTTGCATTTCGTACTAGTTTCGCATCATGCATGTTCAGCCCAATGCTAATATCGGAGAGCCAGATAAGTCGCGCGCCTTAACAGCGCCCCAAACCTGCCCTATAGCTTTCCAAATTGATGCACCGATTTGAGCTTCAAGTTCGCCTTAATTGTGTCCATTTTCTTGTGGGTGGCTAGTCCAACTGCACAGTTTGGTTATATGACGCCAAAGCTTAAAACACAGATTTGTCGGTGTTACCGCCAGGGCTTCGTTAAAATGCAATTATACATCAGGAATTACCGACCAGTTTGATCGGCGTTGTGAATCTCTCCGTTTTCAATACGCTAGTACCCCTCCCCTAAAAGGAACGATTAACATGAACATGGCAAACATAGAAAAACATATCTAACTGAAAACACCCGCTATCTCTCACCTTCTTGGATTCCAGGACCCAGATCGAAAAACGAATTTCATCCCGTGTAAAGTTGTCTCCTGCGTGAATTTGGAGAAATGCTCTGAAAATTCATTGCTGGTTTCGTTATCGGGCCGAACTGTAACTTCTGCTTCTGCCTCTTTAGGCAAATACGGCTTCATTTTGGAAAGACTTAAACCAAGACCGACAAGTGTTATGACATCACCATCATCATGGCAGGAGATCAAGAATGACAGATCGCGAATCTTTCGTTCTTAAATGTCCACATCACAGCGTAAACGTTACCACCATGCAAATTCTGAGGTGGCTGCTAGCTATTTTGTTTATTGCTTATATACTACTCCCGTCGCTGCTTCAAATTCTCTTGAGTGAAATGCATCCAAGTCAATGTTGTGCATTTACTTCCCACCTACCGGCCAATCCGTATGATGCCAATGGACTAACGCTGAGGAACAGACGAACGTTTCCGATTTCGAACATGATGTGAATAAATATTGGATTAGTAATGCACACAGTACGACAAAATAATGCGCGGAGTGACACAGGCGGGAAACAGTGATGGCCGAACTTTTCAGCAGTACAACTTATCTCTGTACAAAGCCCACCAAGAATTTCGCGGTCTGGAAAATTACCCTCTTCACATCACCAAATGTGAAGATTCGGAAACAGGTATAGATTCACAATAATAGTTTATTCTCGTTAAAGTATGAGGACTACATATATTCATTTACACAAGTACAAGCAATGCCGCCATGATTACTTCTTGTACTAATCCCAAGTAGTGCCGCGCCGAATCACACTATTAATAGGGGTCACCCTCAGTGCGCCACACAACATAGTGCGTGTATTATATATTTACCACAGTTATCATAGCGGAAGAGATCGCGCATTTCAGCGATTGTATGTTCCCCAAACTTCGCATGGATTCATAGAAACACGAGTTCCTCGGTTAGAAGAATTTCACACACACTTGTCGTGAAACATTCTGAAGGCATGTAAAGTGCGTAAAAAAAACCCTGATGTACACGGCTGCGTTCAGTCAGCAAATTTGCAAGCAAATTAGTGTTCGTTGAATCGTGTTTGTTCAAGCACCTGGTTCATGCAACAAACGAACAATCCGATAGAATATCAGCAAGAAAGAATAATGTCAACAAGAATGAATGATGCGATGGTAAATACGGATTCCCACAAAATTATACAGTCCATCAATTATTAATAATGCAGAAAATCCATCTTGTGTATTTTGTGGGTACATTTATGTCAGAAATTTCAGTTCGTATTCCGTATTCGGCAAATTCAATTCTCAAATCATTAAGAGGACAGCTTACAGGTGACACGTATGGAACTATGCATGACAAGGTCGATTGGGAAGCTATTTGTAACCGTCCAGACATGTCAAGGTGGGAAGGCATGAAAGATGATTCTTCAATAGATGATTGATGCTAAATTATAATTGAAAACTTAGACAGTTTTGGTAAACTTACTATTCCAAGTATGATAACTGTTTGAATGAAATAACATTGAATACGTTTTGTGACAAATCATACAGTCGTACAGTGTGACGACGATATTATCCCTAACAAGCTCCAATGCAACAAGGTCAAATTATTAGTCAAATCTTTTAAAGAAAACTGCAAACTAAATTAAACGCATCCGATAGGATCGAATCTGGGAATGTTAGTGATGAATATTGGTGGAAATTATATAAATTTTGTTCGAAAAACTTCAGTTCAATGTTATCCCAGTTTCCTCTTCTATAACGTGACCACAATTCCTACGAATGTGATCCAATTGATTAGACTACTATATTGAATGGCTATTTCTCTATAGTATGCAATCTTGGCATGCATTAATGCTACTCTACTGAGATTGGAAGCACTCGCAGGTCCCCAACTAACGGACCTCAAGTCAGACTCCTTCTACCGAGATTTCAAGCTTACATATGTCCCCAACCAACGGACATCCAGTCTGTCTCGTCTTTAGAGATTGCAAGCACACATATGTCTCCAACTAACGGACATCCGTTCTGTCTCCGTCTGCCGAGATTGCAAGCAAACACATGCCCCCAACTAACCGATATCCAATCTGCCTCCGTCTATCGAGAGTACAAGCACACACAGGCCCCCAATTTTTGACTCTATGTGATGAGCTTCTGCTGATGGACGTTTATCCCCGAGGATTGCCCTCTGTACAAATTATTGTGGCTGTAGTTTGTGGCTGGTAAATGTGTTGGAAAATGAAGCACTTGGTCGGCGTCGGGCCGCAGAGATGTCTTCTAAGGCAAGGGAGAGACATACTAGCTCCCATATTTGCTAAGTTTTTTAAAATGACTATCAAAAAGACCAAATTTCATAGCTAATGTTAGCCCAATTGTGTTTACTCAATGTCAGAAGAGGTAATTTCCAAACTATATACAATTTCCTTCGAGATAGAATCTCGCATAAACCACATGGATTCTCACCATCTACGTCAACGTTTACGCAACTTCTTGATATATATTTTGATAATGTGAATGACTTAAATAACAGAAAAAAGTAGACTTGTTATTGTAACGTGTACGAGCAGGACCAGTCCTGGTGTTTACGAAAAACGAATCCATAACCGGGATTGCCTACTGGCATTCTGGCCGTCAACGTGGATAGCCCCTTCACTAGTAGAGATCCGAGGATTGAAGAGATGACCGCAACCCTACAAGGATGACTGACGCTGATATAAAAGGTCTATTATGGTATATTCTGTACAAATAGTATACGCGATTACAGGTAATGGAATAGAACCGCGTGGCTTAGACAGAATGTCTAAGGAGATGTAACGTTATGCAGTAGAATAATATTTACATATATGTACAGACACTAGGAGAGTGTATGCAAATAAACTTGATGTTATATACAAATAATATAAGAGAGTGTGTGCATATAATTTTACAGTTACAGTTATGCTATAAATATGTATGGGTACGCGATAAGGGCGGCCTGGTTGCTGGCCCTTCTCTTCTGTGTATAAGGGCGGCCTGGCTGCTGGCCCTTCACCTCTTCTGTCACACGTAATCAAGGGCGGCCTGGTTGCTGGCATTTTCCCCACACGATAACTGTATCTGCGACCCGGTCGCAAGCCTCTGCGACCTTCTGTGACCCGGTCGCACGCCTCTGCGACCTTCTGCGACCCGGTCGGAAGTCGTCTTCTTCCGTCGTTGGAACGTTACGGCTGTAACGCTCTCCCCATATACGACACTCAGACGTTGGAGCCTCTCCACGGATGTGGCAGCCCGTCATCTCCTTCACCCCCCCTCCCCCAGTCGTCGGAACGTCACGGCTGTAACGCTCTCCCAATATATACCACCCAGTCGTTGGAGCTCCTCCACGGATGTGGCAGCCCGTCGTCTTCTTCACCCCCAGTCGTCGGAGCCTGACCCTAACTTGTCAGCTCACCAGTTTGCTTCCCTCTCACAGGTAGGTACAGCACGGCGTCTCAACCCTCACGGCTGCTGCGACCCGTCTGTAGACACGGCCCGTGGATACACAACTTCACGACGACCCTCCAGGTAAGAAACACGTACAGCTCGTCCGTTGCCGTCACAACATCTACTTGGGTATATATTGTGTTACCATAGCGTCTGCAACCGTTGTTCCCTCATTAATGTCTGTCAACCGCTGATGGCGACTCTCTGCGACCCTCTGCGACCCGGTCGCAAGCCTCTGCGACCTTCTGCGATCCGGTCGCAAGTCTCTTTGATTTCACGGTTTATCGACGTATCTTGGGAGGAGAAGTCCGTCTCCGCTGCACCCCGTCTTCTAGTACAGTCTGTAAACGTTGTGGTCTCTTTCGCACCCGTACAGCGTCTATGCGAACGTCTGTGACCTTTCTGCGACCTTCTGTGACCCGGTCGCAAGTCGTCTGCGACCTTCTGCGACCCGGTCGCCGACCTCACGGGCTGTACGATATGTCGCTGAATAGAGATTGGCCCTATTATTTCTGTATTTATAGTATATGTGCATATAATCTGAGGGTAGAGGGAATCCCTTATTAACGTCAAATACCGCTTCACAACCGATGACACCGACAACTGTATTATACTGACCACGTCCCACTCGCACTGGCTGTTCAGCAAAACAGTGCCAATATCAAACAATCTACTGGTACTGACCTACTTCCCTATTCTATACTGATGCTAAACCACGATTACCGCCTAGCGCCAATCGGTAATACATGTCAGGTTACAGTATTGAAGAATATCCCCAGGCTATAATAAACACGACAGTCGGTCTTCTCACTCTGTCGTGTTCTCTATACTTCTAGTACAACACAAAAACACGGTTCCACACCGAAAATGCAAGCCGGCAATTCACATTGGACTGACGTGTTTTATAGAGGTTGCACTAGCTACAGGGGCTACAATCTTCTAGATTCCCAGCCCAAAACAATTACATTTGCGACCTGGTCGCAAAGTGCGCCAAAATCACACAATACAGACTGTACCTTGGTTGCTTTCTCAAGATGTGCTTTTCTGGTACTCTCCTGCTCAAAATGTCTGCACCTGTTTATATACCCTGTGCACTCTCCGCACCCGGAAAGTCCATCCTCCACGAACGGAGACGTTTCGTCCGCCATGAAAGATCGTCTCTAACAGCGAAATTACAGTTCTTTGGTCATAAACTGGAACGGCATCCCAATCTAGAACCCGTAGAGAATATTCCACGTAATTGCCAACTCTTATCTTGTTCTGGTAAGCGAGAAATAAGGGGGACTCCATTTCCGTACACTGGCCTGCATCTACATGTACATGTAGAAGGTCCTTCCCCGCATTCCATTCTGTACCACGGTCCATAGCCGAATCGTTCTCTACACAGACAGTTAACCGTTACACTGCCCCCGCCTTTCGAGATCACGACGTCCTCGTCATGGTTGTTCTTAGTTCACAGTCACAGTGTAGGCTCTACAGTTCCAGTTGTACAGTTCGAATAAACACCAACAAAACTTCCTCGCCAATTACAGGCCATCAGGGTCGGCGAAATTACCAGGTGTCAGTCCTCCGGCGGTCTGGCCGGGCCACCACGACATTAGGTCCAGCAGATTCCCTCCAGTACCGTCGCGGATGGGCGTGCTGCAGGGGTTCCGGCCGTTGTCTTCGCGACCTCCCTCTCCCCGATCTGGTACCTGGAGGGGTACACAGAATTACATGGGCGGCTATCAGAGCCGCCCCACGGCATTAGATCCACTGGGCTGTGTGCTCAGTTGGAGGGGTCGGGCTTCCACTCATGAAGATAATGTTCTGCGGTCCACGCCCATTTATCATAGAGTTTTCTTCACTCACGGCCCTGGCGATCCCGCATGGAGACCACGTAAAGTTTGGTACGGTGCACCAGTACACGTTGTGGTCGAGCAACGTCCAATCCCACTGGTCTCGTCGCTGGTCGGGCCTCCGCGGCAGTCGGACTCTGGCCCTTATCACTGACCCGAACTGGCCCTTTAGTCGTACCGGTCGTACCATCACCCTCACCTTCGTCGGTGTCGACCTCACCCTCGTCATCATTAAACTCCGTCACCGGCGGATGTAGTATTAGCCTGGGCAACTCTGGGACCACTCCTGGCAGGGAAGCTTCACGCCCACGGGTTGCGGCCCTGGGGCTAATGGCGGCGACAGTTACCCCCGTCCCTGGGAATTCTGACCGGGAGGGAAATGGCGGCCTCAGGTTCCTCCTGGCAAGGGACGGGCACCGGTACCCCCTCTGATTCCTCCTCTGTCGCAGGTAGCGTTAGTGGAATATGTACGTCCCAATTGTCTGGGTGGCGGGTGGCACTGGCATGTAGCATCTGACCCAAGTTCCTGTTGAACCTTTCAATTTGGCCGTTAGACTGCGGATGGTACGCCGTCGTCCGAGTCTTCATGCCGAGGATCCGACACATCCCCTCGAACACTTTGCTCTCAAAGTTCCGCCCCTGGTCCGAGTGTATGAGGGAGGGGACACCGAACCGGCTGACGTACAAGTCAATCACAGCCTGGGCCACCGTCTCTGCTTCCTGGTCCGGAAGCGCAGCAACCTCTACCCACTTCGTGAAATAATCACAGACGACCACAATATGCAGATTTCCTCGCGTCGTCATGGAAAGATGGCCCACCAGATCCACAGCGATACGTTCTCCGGGGCATCCCGTCATCATCCCGCGGTGCTGTCGTCGACGTTAAACTCTATTCACTCACTCACTCACTCGTCGGGGTTTCTTCCCGGGCTGCTTCCTCCGGTTGCACGTGTCGCAGATCCGACAACACTGACGAACGTCACGCTGCAGGACAACCCAGGTGTACGCTTGTCGCACCTTCGTTAGTGTCTTGAACTCACCGAGGTGTCCTCCAGTCAGGCTGTCATGATGCTCCTTGAGTATTCTCTTGTGAAGGGCCCTCGGGACTACCAGTAACTTGGCCTTCTCCCGGCCTCGCACGTCATACCAACGTCGCACTAGGAGGTTTCGCTCCATGCCCAAGGCGTCGTAGGCACCCCACAGCGCTTTCGTTATCCCACTGTATTGACAAACTAGGTCCCACCGAGGTCTGGTAACAGCCTCCAACCACTCAATCACCGGTAGTAGCTCCGGGTCTGCAGCCTGGGCCGCCGCAAAGTCATCGTTGGGGGGAGTTACGGCCACAACCCTCGCCGCCGCAGTCTCTCCGTCTTCGGTCTCTGAGGAACGATCTGCTTACACGGACGTCTGCTCATCGCGTCAGCATTCTGATGCTTGTGGCCAGGTCGGTGTACTATGTCAAGTTGATATGTCGACAGAGCTTGAATCCATCTTGCGAGTTGACCTTGAATCTCATGAGCCACCTCAAGGGTCCGTGGTTGGTGCGCACTAGAAACTTCTTCC
>JAVTVY010011040.1:0-49822 GCA_036873755.1 Hanleya hanleyi | reverse complement strand
AGGGATAGTTTACGATAGTTTAGCATCTCTCTTGCCATAGACAAGGATTGGAGAGAAGGCCCGCTTCATTTTTATAGTGATGTAGGTCTGAATAAGATGTGACGTTAGGGCCATCTGTAGTTTCCTTCAAATCCAGTGAAGTGGATATATACCCTTCACTGCGCCAATAATATAGCGATTATTCACAACGAGAAGATCATCCATTATAGCACTTGGTGAATGAGAAGGAGGAGGAGTTTGGAGGTGGGGAAGCCGGTATACCCGGAGAGAACCGCCGCCCGTCGGCAAGCAAACTTTCACATATGAACCAGCGGGGCTCGAACCCATGCCAGGTCACTCAGATGTGGGAGGCTAGCGATCACCAACGAAGTGCCTTGGACCACTCCGTTAAGATTAACCTCAGTAATAGGGCCATGTGGCATACAGTGGAATGTGGACAGGACTCGGTGGTGGTAACTGATACTAATTTGACCTGAATTTGAAGCCTGATGTGGTCAATGATGAAATGTTTGGATGTGAAATAGGATACACTTTAAAGGCTACAGTTTACATATATCTATAACAATATACTGAAGTGTTAATTATAAATCTAATTTTAATCAGAATTATTTCAGATCAGAACTTGCTGGTAACAATGCCCTAATGCACGTTCATGCCAAAAATAAAGGTTCTAATGTCAACGGTTCTCCTTATTTTGCCGACGAAAGGATTCGTATGGACTGACTCACTCATTACCGGACAATTTGCGATCTGTAGCCTACTTGGTAGGAATATGGAATATGGAATAGGTCTTTGGATTATGGACGCGGATATTCTCTAATGGACGACGGCTGAATTGTGAATGACGGATTAGACGCTTGTAATTGATTGTGTGTGTTCATATGAACACCATGAGAATCTTTAAGTACATGAATGCATGGCTCTCAGCAGAATTAGACACAATTTACGAAACTTAACGCCAACGATCTTGCACGCTAAGCTCGTATTTTTGTATCAGTATGCGATATGTTTCGCTAAATTAAGGAAACTTTGAGTAGAGGCGCTCAAAATTTCGCTTAATTTGGCGTAACATATTGCATGCTGATACAAAAATACGAGCGTACCCCTGAATTACAAGGTTCCTCAATAATGTTTTGTGACGTTAATCTAAATCGTCACATTTTACACAAGATCTAGCTAATGCTACTAGGTGAGATATGTATACGCCATATGCAGATCTCGCTGGAATATTACTGCCAAGAAAGGGATAGTTTACGATAGTTTAGCATCTCTCTTGCCATAGACAAGGATTGGAGAGAAGGCCCGCTTCATTTTTATAGTGATGTAGGTCTGAATAAGATGTGACGTTAGGGCCATCTGTAGTTTCCTTCAAATCCAGTGAAAGTGGATATATGGATTCACTGCGCCAATAATATAGCGATTATTCACAACGAGAAGATCATCCATTATAGCACTTGGTGAATGAGAAGGAGGAGGAGTTTGGAGGTGGGGAAGCCGGTATACCCGGAGAGAACCGCCGCCCGTCGGCAAGCAAACTTTCACATATGAACCAGCGGGGCTCGAACCCATGCCAGGTCACTCAGATGTGGGAGGCTAGCGAACACAAACGAAGTGCCTTGGACCACTCGGCCACCGAGGGCCCCCGTGAATGAGAAAGAAGGGGCTTTGAAATTATCAGTTAATGAAGGCGACTACATATGGTTGTACTCATAAGAGAATAGATATAGTTCAGCCAAAAGGTGTGCACAATTAGTACCCATTGGAATACCTACATGCTGCTCATATATTGCGTTGCGAAATTTCACATAGGTAATATTATTGAGAAATTCAATCATATATACAAAAGGCATCCCGTGAATGATTTCCCGTACATGTAGCAGAGCAAACGAAGTCTTTATGGCTTCTGACATTAATATATCGGAATTCAGTTTTCTTGAACACCGATACTATTAATGAACTAAGACGGTAAATAAGGTTCTGATGAGGGATTGTTGTATAGAGAATCGAGAGTGTACTGCACTCAATATGGCGGATTGTTTGAACGATCGTGCACTTGGTGAGGTCCAGTTTCAATCAGCGGTTCATTTTTTTCTCGTACTGTCCCAGAGCAGACAGGGACTATCTTCAGGTTTATCCATCTCTGCTCTCTATATTCAGGTCCCTTCATCATGAGTGTATTATGTCTTCATCGCATGTACATTTTTTAGGTCTTCATCACCTGTGGCCAATACAAAAACTTTGAAACGATATCAGTAATACGTTGTTTTACCCCGGACATATGGGGCAGTTTTGGTGCCATTTGCAAGAACCTAGTACTGTAACATAGAGAACTAAAAGAGAAAATGATTCTGAATCTGAAGTGTAGTTACAGTTAGAATTACTGATTTTTGTAATTGTTCCTCCGCAAAATTCAACAGGACACTAGCTATTCGTTTAATTGTTGCTGTGTGGTATTCGTACATTCTGGTGAACATATTGACGTATAATGCACCCTGTTTATAGCATTGATGATTTCACGCACTGATCTAGGGAGACCCTTATGTACTTTTCTATAATATTTAAGATGTTGATGTTTGCATCCCATTAACATTGTATTTACTGGTAAGTGGATTATGTCCCTTTATTTACTGGTAAGTGGATTATGTCCCTTTCCGGACTTGTTTACCAATTATTTCTGAAATATGGTTTCCACAGAACCAGGTAACCAATGGTTGTACTTCAAATACTTCAATCAATTTGTTTAATGAATATGAACCTTGTGGTTCTTTGTTACTGCTGCATATTCAATAACTGAAATTGCATTAGCCATAGAATTTCTAGAATAAAGCCCTTGCTAACCTGTTGATATGGTGGTCATTATACAGTGCGCATAATTCTATAAAATAATAAGTTTCAAAGAGATCAGACGAAAAGCTCTGGAAATGACCCAGTAAGAAGTAAACTCATGAACTTGGTTTCGATTAATGAGCTCACCAAAACTCATTTGCATGAAATCCCTATATCACACATTCTGTACCTTAAACTACAAGATATTTGCAACCGTTTTGGGTATTTACACGCGGTTAACAACATTCTATTGTAAATTCTTCGAATAGCTCTCTCTTAAGATGAATATTGACCATTGGGGTTTCCCAATTACCTCATAGAGATGCAGATGCATGCATCATACTTCTTTATCTTCAGCTACCAACCTGTTATTGTTAAGAATAGGACCCCAAAGTCATGGTAAAAGAACAAGGCTGTTTATTCAGTGCTTATCCGATAGGTACATTAAAACTGATTTTACAGCGTTCCCGGAATTACAAGTAAATCCTTACCGCTCGAGGGCCCCACTCCGTCTCATAGTATGTTCAGTGTATGACAAGGGAGGAAACTGGTACATTCGTGCAATTTGTACAGGCAGGTATAAACTCTTTGGTGGGTAGGCCAAAGTTTATCCATCTTTGCAAAAGTCGACCTGGCGATCAAAGTTTTACAGTATATGGACAACACTCCGTTGGCGGGAAGGACACGATTATTGATGAATAATATCCACAGCTCCGTCAATTTCAACAGTCATTTGAAAATAAACCAGAAAAATGTGTTGCAATATTACATTCACAAGGCAAGGTACAGACTGACAGATATTCTAGGTTCGTAAAAGGATATATAAATAAGGAAAACTCTCTAAAGTACAATATGTAACAAATCAGTACTCATTTCAAGTGCACAATTTTTCTGAGGATCCCAGGATCTGTATTTTCCTGTGAGCATCTCACAATGTGGTTATCTCATATTGTAAAGGTACGCGATCTTTTAATGTACACTCCAAATACATACATGTAGATATCGCGCTTCAATAACGAAAAGTCGGCGAGTCATCTTCTTTGTCAATTCAAGGCATTTGCTAGCTATTATTAAGATCTGGAGTACGAAGCTTGGACGTTAGCGCATAGCAAAGTGCCTTGTTATATTGAAGTAAGGAAATTCCCCGATTTTATACAGGATATCACATTCACATTTTCCTGGCCTGACCGAAACTCATGCCCGTCTGGCTAGCACCTTTGTTGGAGCCATATTGAAGACTGATGTCCCCTTTCCCCTGTAATTCTTCTACTTGGATATCTGCAATGTGCCTCTGTGCTCCCATGGACATACCCGCTTGACTGGCACCCTTGTTACTGCCAGCCTGGAGACCAACGACGCCCTGACCCGCTCTAGTTGCATCATCGGCCCTAATATCAGCAATATGACGTACAGCCCCCATCGACATACCCTTTTGACTGGCACCTTTGTTACTTCCGGCCTGGAGACCAATCACGGTTTGCCCTTCTTTTGAAGCGTCATCTGCCCGGATATCAGCAATATGACGTACAGCCCCCATCGACATACCCTTTTGACTGGCACCTTTGTTACTTCCGGCCTGGAGACCAATCACGGTTTGCCCTTCTTTTGAAGCGTCATCTGCCCGGATATCAGCAATATGTCGGACAGCACCCATTGACATACCCTTTTGGCTAGCTCCCTTGTTACTTCCGGCCTGAAGACCGATCACTGTCTGACCTTCCTTTGAGGCGTCATCTGCCCGGATATCAGCAATATGTCGGACAGCACCCATTGACATACCAGCCTGGCTGGCTCCCTTGTTACTCCCGGCCTGAAGACCGATCATTGTCTGACCTTCCTTCGTCATTTCGTCAGTTTTGATATCAGATATATGCCTCACAGCTCCCATGGACATTCCAGCCTGGCTAGCGCATTTGTTTGTGCCGGCTTGCAGACCAATGATACCTTGTCCAGCGCGGAGCTGTTCGTCTGAGAAGTGAACCTCGTGCCTCTCTGTTGGTCTGGGGCCACAGGTTGGACCATTGAATCCATGTCTTTGTGCCTGCAAATACAAATAATTCCGCTCAATCAAGCTAAGATATTCAAAAATTCTTACAAGATATAACTAGACAGTTCTGGTTATGAAAGCGATAATTATCACTATACCAGTACATAGCTATCACTACTTTCAATATGTCCAAAGTTTACACTGAAAACGAGGGTGATGTGGTGTGAAGGGTATCTTTCTTTTGGGCGAGGTCACGAGTGACTGGGTTAGTATTTAATGCCCTCTGTATTTACCTAGACTTTATTTGTGGGACAACTCACAGAATGCGTCGGCTCTTTAAACAGGGAAAACAATAAAACCACTTTACAACACTCCAAGAAGGAGACGAATGCACCAGGAGTATGCTCTACTATGATCAGGAGATTTTTTCGTTTATCCAACGATTCATCGATTTCTAAACGGAAACTTCATCTGGGAATATTGGTCGAACATGTCTGAAGTTTCGATCAACGTCACTCACCTCACTTCCGACTTGAAGGATCGTTGATACAACCATTGCCATATTTCTGCCTTCAAACAAATCAACTGTCTGGAACAAAGAGTTATTTGGTACACCATATGCCTCGGCCCCTTTCAAGAATATTTCAATATTTTCCATCTGAAAGAAAAAAGGTGAAAATGTCGTCGAATATAAATATTAATTTCGATACATCGTGAACATATTATTTTGAATAAAATAGGAAAAGCAGAAACTTTTGGATATTGTCCTTCTCATCCTGCTGGGTTTTCCATTGATAAAGGATATCCGCTGGTGGTGAATCAAATTAAGTAACTTTTCCAATAATGTTTATTCTTACACTAGCAATTGTATAATATGAGGGAAAAAAACAGATAGGCCGAGGTGCATTTTTGGCTCTGGACAACGTGAAAGGTAAAGACCCATGGCAAATTTCATTATACATAAAACAGCAAATCGCCCCAATTTGTACACATATTCATGAAATAATCATAAACTTTTGCTTTATTTTCACAATTGACGAAAACTAAAATATTTCTCAAAATGTATCGAATACGGTACAAGTTGCTGAGTACAATTTTCAGCTAATGAAGTTGAAATGAAAGTGGCTTTGTATTTTTGTACACAAGGGAGATAACCGTATAGGCAAAACCACTAAAAATGACTCAAAGATCCCATATCACTAGTGGACATCCTTAATAGGTAAATATTGCCACATCATGCGTCAAGACCTCACGCATTCACGCAATCTGCAGTCCTCGCAGTCCAGTCTGCAGTCCTCGCAGTCCAGTCTGTAGTCTGCAGTCCTCACAGTCCAGTCTACAGTCCTCACGCAGTCTATCCATTTTAATTAGTCGTCTACTTTCGAGCTTGTCAAAAATCGATAGTTATCTCCGCATACATTTTATTGTTTCGCAGCGTATAGAACAAACTGAACTCTACAAAATCACATTTCTCCGAGATATCGATACTACATCACGCCTGAAATAACTTTTTAATTCTCTCCATTTAGAACTCAAGTACAGTCGTTCGTGTACAGGGCCTCAATGGGAGACGTCATAATGTATTCGCGTTCGAGTTGAAAAAGGTCGTTGATGCCCTAAAAAGTAATAACAGGTGATCCGTGGGAATGAAGGCTTATCCCGTGCCCAGTGGAATTGCCGAATGATAAACCGCTCTCACCTCTATGACCGTATACGGCATTGTAAACATTTGTGCTAGTGAACACGAATACATTATGACGTCTCCCTATGTAACTGAACTCCAGTACATGAAACAACTGTATTGGAGTTTTATATGTAGAGAATTGCAAAGTTATTTTTCAAGCGTGATACATTATCGATTAGCGAGTAATAGTGGTCATTTTGTAGTGTTCAGTTTGTTCTACGCGTTGCAAAAAAAGAAAATTTATGCAAAGTTAACTATTTATTTTTGAAAAGCACCAAAGTAGAAGACTAATTAAAAGGGACAGACTACAGATATTCTGCACTGCAATTTACATTGCCCATCCACATGAGACTGTGTCAGTACACAGATCAACAGATTCCAATTAGAGCTCGATATATGTTATTTGCTGTTTGATCATTTCTTGACGTTTTATGGTGGGCCAATAAATATGAACATACAAAAACGCCGGGCATTTATGGATCACGGCTGACTCATTCATCTCGGATTCGACGATGCTATTATTGCACAATATAATCCTCTTTAGTGCGCTCGCCTATCAGTAGCAGGGTCACGGAGAAGGTTGGGGGGAGGGGAGGGGACAAAATCGTGCATGGTGTTACAAATCACCTGTTTGAATGGGGCTGCCATGTTGTTGAACTTCAGCTTCACTCGTCTTGCATCTGGAGGTAGGCTGGGCGTTCCTGCATAAACTTTCTGTAAAAGTCTGAAGTAAAGAAATGATATCGATCTATCATGTTAAACTAATAATGCTGTTTCGATTGCTGCCGGATAAAAGTAAACACATGTATATCAATAACACCGCCACCAAATGAATATTATCAATAAATGCAAGTAACGCTAACCGTTAATACGCATATTTGAGATAATAAGCGTCTGGTCCGTAATTCATAATTCAGCCGTCGTCCATCAAAGAATATCCGCGTCCACAATCCAAAGACCTATTCCATATTCCTACGAAGTAGGCTACAGATCGCAAATTGTCCGGTAATGAGTGAGTCCATCCGAATCCTTTCGTCGGCAAAATAAGCAGAACCGTTGACATTAGAACCTTGATTTTTGGCATGAACGTGCATTAGGGCATTGTTACCAGCAAGTTCTGATCTGAAATAATTCTGATTTAAATTAGATTGATAATTAACACTTCAGTATATTGTTATAGATATCTGTGAACTGTAGCCTTTAACATGTATCCTATTTCACATTGGCCACATCAGCTTCAAATTCAGGTCAAATTACCCACAGCTAAAAATACCCTGTCCCACTGTATGTCTTTGTACCGGTTATGCTCAGGAGAATGACATAGAATCATTATTATCTTGTGCAGAGAAGGTGTTGGTCTTGAGTTGAATTACCGTAAACTACAAAATGCTACCTTTCTACTATAGTACTATATATAAAAATTTGTTGTATTGTTGGGAAAATAATGTGATTCAAAAAGTTGTTTTGATCCTGGACAAGGGCACTGAAAACCATTAAAGATATGTAAATGTATTTTCACACGTAAAGCTTGAAATCTACTGAACCTATATTATTCAATCTGTTTCCTTTAATTAAAAAAATGTAAAATTAAATCGGCGATCGTTATTTATTTTGGAATGAAGGCGCATTAGGAGACTGTTACCAACAAGTTCTGAGCTGGCCTACTTTTGATGAAAATTTCTGGTGATTTTTGATGAAAATCACTGGCGATTCTGACTTGGGCGGTGCCCATCTTAATATAGGCAGGATTTCAACTGGGGGTGGGGATTTCCAAGAGTTCAGTTCGCGTTCGAGTCCTAATGCCTACTGTACTTCGTAGGTCCTGTGACGTTAGTCACACTGCTCATGTAACAATATTAGCACCAAATTCAAAAAGACAATCATAGTATACATAAACATAGGCTAGTTTCCTACAAGAGAGAAGCGGTCAACAGTTTTCAATGATGCCGGCAAGACATCATGACGTTGCAAAAATAGACTGACTTTGGGGCAGAAAGGTATACAGGACTCACGAGTTATGTCCCTTTGACTGCTGGCAGTAAACTGCATGAACAGCGAGAAAACACGAAGAAGCAAACCTCTTGTCAGAATATTGTACGTGGATATGTGAATACTTTATAGTGCAAGGTGTATACACAATGATGTGCTAATCAAATCCCTCCCAAATCGTCCCTACCTTGCATTGAGGGATATTGTCTTCAAGATATATATTTTATGTTAAATATGTGGTTAACTGCTCTAAATGCACAGACAACGTGTAACTCTTGATTGGTGTATCTGACTGCGTCATTCATTTGCCATGGTTTAAATACAGAGAATAAAATATAATATATTTGTTTAATGTATATTTATACCCCAAAGGGTTGACATATACAGAGATAACTGACGGTGGATTTCATATGACCAGTGGTTCAAAAGGATGCTGCGTTGGTCTAATGTAACCTACCTATTGGGATCTGCCTTGGGTTGAAATAGGTCCTTCGGAATCTGATTCGAGAAGTTACCATGCCAGTTCTGATTGGGGATCAGATTAGCAGGTCATATCGTGGCTCTGATCACGCGTATGTGTCAAAGTTATTAGTCACTGATGAGGACTCGCTTCGGCAGATGACCATGTCACCGTGGACGGCTGGTTCCTGAGTTGTGCAAGGTGTGTGTGTGTATGGAAGTCCAAATGTCCAAATAATCAGAAACTCACAGTTATTGAATCGAAAACCTAAGTTTTCATAAAGAAAACTTAAGTTATCAAAGAAGAAACCATGGTTTTCGATTCGAAAACTTATGTTTACGGTCGAAAACCTAGGTTATCTACCACATAACCCCGAGTTTCTCTTTCCTTAACCTCGAGTTTCTATTTTCCAACACCGGAAATCACAGTTATAACTAGAAAACCTAAGTTATCGAATCGAAAACCTAGGTTTTCGAATTCATAACTTAACTTTACGGTCGAAAACCTAGGTTATCTAGCAGACAACCGCGAGTTTCTCTTTCAATCTCGAGTTTCTCTTTTATTTTTGGACATTCGTGTAGAAAACCTAAGTTATCAGTCGATAACCTTTGTTTTTCGAATTGATGTTTGTCGTGAAGTGAAACTCGACTTCCTAACTTAGAGTTTCGATATCCGGGTATTCTGGGTTTCGCGCCTTTTCCGATTCTTGACCAATCAGAAATGCCGAGATAACCACGTGGCGAAATTAATTATACGGAATCAAACTGCTCACACTGATATATCATTCACTGCATGTATTAATCGCTGTTGACCCAGAGACAGCATGTATGTCACCGAAGTATTCTCGAAAGTAGCTATCTGCATATCACTAAATGTGCTTTGCTGGTGTGAATTGCATTGACCTGTCTTATGTTAGCTGAATTTCAACTAGATTATTTCCCCCAATTCAGTCTGCAGCATATATATGTAGCTATTAAACTGATTAAAGGCCTAGTTCTGAGTGCCAATAACCAGTCTTTGATAATGCTTGTATAAACTAGGCTCGGTCATATGGTCATACAGGATAGTCTACATTGAATAAATAAGCTCAGTAATCCTTTTGTTGAATACACGTTGATTGTGAGGTTCTGTCTGACATTTTGATCAGTCAACATGCAGGAAAGGACGCGAAACCATTAGTACCAGGATATGGAAACTCGAAGTTATTTAGTCGAGTTTCACTTTACGACTGTCGCAAATTCGAAAACCTAAGTTATCGATTGATAACTTAAGTTTACGGTCGAAAACCTAGGTTATCTAGCAGAAAACACGCTAATAACCTAGGTTTTCGACCGTAAACTTAAGTCTGCTAGATAACCTAGGTTTTCGACCGTAAACTTAAGTTATCAATTCGAAAACCTAGGTTTTCTCTTTGATAACTTAAGTTTTCTGTTTGAAAACTTAGGTTTTCGATTCAATAACTGTGAGTTTCTGATTATTTGGGCATTTGGCTTTCCATATGCGTGTACGTGATGCATGCCTTCAACTCATTTATGTTACCATGATCAGTTAATATTCTGATGTGCTCGAAGATACTTATTGAACTAACCAGGAGGCCTGATTGTTTCAGTAAAGCATGAAATTCAGTCTCTGTATGTCTGATGAGAATAATTTGTTCCTTGGATAATTTGTTCCTTGGATACCTTATTCACGCGACGTAATCCGGTCAAGCTTATTTCTGATAATCTTCCAATCCAAGTGGTAAAACCCATATTCTATGGTCAATAAAAATTCCTGGTGTTCGATTCAGCCAGACTCTGAGTTTATATAAATATTCCAATTCCAGTGGCCCATCAACAGTTGAAAGAATTTGAGTGAACAAGATGCAGATATCGCTAAATTATTTTATGGCGGCCATCTTGGATTAACAATTGTCCAAGAAATTTCATTTTATTTCAACCGTGATTCAGATAGTGCTAACTTACTTTACTAAGATCACGCCATTGCGCATGTTCTTCTCCACTTCCATGGCTCCCGAGCCGACATCCTCGCCGAGCAGGGCAATAATCCAGTCTCGGACCTCCCTCTCCGCTCCGGTATCATAGCGGGACGATATCTGAGGAAAGACAAAATAAATGGAAATTTAACCTTCTTTTCCATGTTCGTGATCTCAAAAATGATGAAATATTAACTCCACTATTACCTGACACATGACTTGAAACAATAAATGAATTTCTTTTGACGGCTCAAAATCGATCTGAGGTGTTTAAAAAAATGAAATATATATATATATAGTAGGCACATTGTAGGTGTGCCGTTGAATTAGTGATATCAAAATCATTCACAAATATGTGTTACATAACAGAGCAAAATCAAGAGTTCCAGTTGGCATCATGTTAAACGTATAGTCAAGCTCGTCATAGGTATCCCACCTCGGTCATCACAATAATCAAGTAATATTATTTCTATTGTACTATATATCACGGCATGTAAATTATTCGTGAAAAGAAAAAAACCGACGATCACGAGGCTGATCAATACTGTGCAGTAACTGCAGAAGGTCTCTAAGAAGTTCTGACCAGTTGCTAACCTTACTGTACTGTTCAGTACTACTGTGTAGCCAACAAGTTACTGCACAGTTACATACAGTCAACAGCTGAACAGTTAATGACCTTACTGTACTGTTCAGTACTGCTATATATTGCCAACAAGTTACTGCACGGTTACATAGTCAACAGCTGAACAGTTACTGATCTTATTGTACTGTTCAGTACTGATGTGTATAGCCAATAAGTTACTGCACAGTTACATGCAATCAAAAACTGAACGGTCATTTACAGAAACTTACCAGTACTGCTCAGAACCCGAACAGTACTGGTCAGACGGGAATGTTCCGTTCTTGACTGCGCTGAACTGCGCTATAAGGACGTTACAATACAGTGGCCTAAATATTTCCGGCCAGTACTGTACCACTCAGTTATTGTGTACAGTGTAGAGAGATAGAGAATTGAGGGTTAACGTCGCGTTCAGCAATATTTCAGCTATATAGCGACGATCAAACAAAATTCTAAGTATTCAAGTTAATATCTCAGTAAACTAATGCATTAAAACATATATATACATTAAAATTTATTCAACAAACCGATCTCTCTCAAATAATCTAAAATACAATATTCTTTTACTCGACTAAAAAGGTCTTCCAGAGTAGCTGCTCGATAAAAGTTATCTATTACAATCTTAAAATCTATACAGTCGATAAGAATATGTTTCACCCTGAGATCTTCGTGGCATGGAAGACACCTCGGGACTGGCTCTTTTTTCAGCAAGTGCTTGTGAGTTAATCGTGTATGGCCGATTCTACATCGTCTAATCATGGCTTGATCGAAACGTTTCTGGTTGTTCAGATGAGTATAGCCTACAGTTTTTTGAACTCGTGAAGTTTGTTATTATCCATAGCATCCCACAAAGGTTGAAACAACTTTCTCACATAAACACAGATAAATGATCTGAAATGTATGGGATTCCAACAAACACGATCAACCTCATCAGCTAGGGCTGCCTTAGCCATTTTATCAGCCTCAGTATTATCTTTGATGTCAACGTGACTAGGTACCCAACAAAACACAATATCAATCAGTATTAGAGCATTTCTGACAACACTGATAGTTTGGAAACTGCACATTACTGATCAGTTCAGTATGAAAGTTAACTAGTAACACTAGTGTGAATTTTGACTAGTAACATCCGTGAAGATGACAAAGGGGGGAAATATTTTCAGCGGGGAAAAAAACACGCAAGACACAAAACAAAACAAAAACAACGCAGAGAAAGAAAAAAACAACAACAAAAAACGATAGGCTAAAGCGGGAAAAAGACTATATGAAGGCAGATTTTACTTTCCAATAAGCATGAGGGGCATCCTTGCTCATTCACGTTCATAAGCTGAACTGTGTTCAGCTCCCCTACAACTAGCAAAAACTCTGTGTTGGTGACATGGACAAAGCTTAATGAGCCTTTCCATTGAAATGATATATCTGTACTTCCGAACAGCAATATTTGCTTGACGACGAAAATTACAGTAATTTTGTTATTTTGAGATAACACCATCTTAGTATAGCACAGATTCTAATGCTGAAAATTGGTCGAGTCTCATGAGGGTTTCGAATAATATATTTTTTGCGAATATTAAAAAAAAAAAAGAGAAACAACAAAACTGAGTTCACACAGGCGAAGATTTCTTGTTTTATTGCTCGAAAATACGTTAGAATGCGTCTTCGGCCATCTAAGGCCCCTGGAGCTTCCGGGGACCCTCACCCATTGTGCCCTGATAGTGACCCCTCCAATCATCAATTGCTTCCGACTTGCCTGTACTATACATGTTTGTATGCTTGAAAGCGTTTATATTATGTCACTGTACAGATTGACATCAATTGTCAATTTTCAGGTGTAGAAAATCTACCATCATGTACACACGTGAGTGAAATCATTGTGACCAGGACGTTATGGTACCATAGTGGTGACTATATCTTCACCATAACGGTACCATAGCGGTATCAGAACGGACCATCGATGATTGTGTGTCCGCTCCGGTACCGCTATGATACCATTACGGTGAAGATGTAGTCACCACTATGGTACCATACCGCTCCGGACAAAATGTTTTCACTCGCGGGGAACGTAGGTGTGTATATTCGCCTAATTACGCAAGAAGTAGGACTCATTATATTCCTGGATGTCTGCATCTGGGAGCTGTGTAGACACTGCTAATGTCCAAGCGCCCGTTAATGTCCAAATTGGACATTAACACGCAACGAGTGCGTGTTAATGTCCCACGTAGGACAATAAGACGCCAGCATGAATGTTATCGTCCAAACTTTGGACATTAGCGGTCGATATGTATCACTTCGACTGTTATTGTCCTAAAACAGCCCCGCCTCTGATCCAAAATTTCATTGAGACCATTTAGCGCGCGCCTACAAGAAATGTGTTGATCGCGCGTCGTTTTGAAGAAACTGAAAGTACGTATGCAGCGTTCCATTTGGTAAGTTTGTAATTAGATATTAGCGGAAAAACGAACTACGGACTACGGAGTATGGACTGTTAATGAACACAAGAAAACATTTAAAAAACACCAAGACAGGGCGAAATCGCTTTGTGAGACTACAGCCCATGTTCATATATCCATCTTACACTGCGAGGAATCGATATGACCACAAGATATTGAATTAGTAAAAAAATGAACTACGGACTATGGACTGTTAGGACATTAAAGGAGTACTTACTTTATTTTATATAGGTTCCTATTACAAAGGTTAGACCCTTAAAGAATATAACCAACTATTTTACTGTCGCTGAGGGCGATAATCTATTATTTTTATTACAATTTGTGAAGTCAAGTTTGCGCTTTGAGGTCGACGTGGGCGCCGCCATGTTGCCTGTATGATGACGTGACTAATGACGTTAGCATTCAGGACAACGTCAGGGCTAACGCTTGATGCAAGGAAGTTCAACTATGGACATTTGATTTACTCTGGGTCGGAATTCTAATTCGAGGAAAGAACTGGCGCGGCAAATCCCATGTGGTTAATTCCTCAAAGGAAAGCGGTTTAGGTTATATCCGCCAGCTGAAGAATTTCGTCCGCAAGTATTTCAACTGAGACTCGCCCGGTTGAATTTGGACAAAATTTGAAGTTGAGCGCTAAACTAAAAGAGCGTCCTCTGCAATGATCTAGTGATTTGAGTTGAACGACGATGCTTCTAACTTCGTAAACATTTTCATGATTACACTTGAACTACTAAAATCAACGGGAACGTCAGTGGATTCACTGGATTCCTTTCTGTGTGAATTATTGGCATGAACAACACGAGAAACCTTAAATCTCCATGACGTTGTGACGTTTTTAGATGAGTATACACTCACTTCCGCTCATCTAAAAACGTCACGCAGTGGTGCAATGGCGGCGCCCAGTCACGTCGCGCCGAGCGACAAAATATTCAATATTTCTTTTATTTCGCATTCTTTCTACATAAGTTTAATATAATAAGTTTTGGAATACAATTGCTGATGAATATAATCAAACTTAAAAATAAGGTAAGTACTCCTTTAAGACGCAACTTGTACATATTGAAAAAAAATCAGTTGCAGGTCGAAACTTAGGACATTAACACGCACTCGCTGCGTGTTAATGTCCAATTTGGACATTAACGGGCGTTTGCACATTAACAGTGTCTACAGAGCTGATATGTTTATATTGGTTTTGATCTTGGGGTCATTTCATCCTCGCTCATTACCTCAAGTAGCACTGTTTGTGCTTCAGCATTATTTCTCACATGCAGTAGTATCCATACATTCAAAAGAATTACTAATGCTTCCTCTTTCCTCGTGTCGACAGTACTTGTGCAAGAATAACTCAGAGACTCTTGGCAAGGAGATCTTTATACACAGCCAAATCCATGTGGCAAGTGGAACTATGCCTCAGAGTAATCTACACCATCTTCCGAACAGGTTCAAGTTAACTTCAGGCTTGCTGGTCTTCGTGCCCTTGGCAGAAATTAAACTCCTATATTTGGAAACGCTCTGTGGTTTTGATATCGAGTTTCTGCCTGCAGAGAAGAAATAACAACAACGTGCTTGTACGTGAAAAGTATGGTGGAAGCGGTCTATATGCCCCACATTCTCACCCGGGAACTAGTTAGAATGTCCCGTCAAAAGACAAAGGTGTACGCCGGCAGAGGCAGAGTTTTCATTCTTTGATGCAGATTTCGATCAAAATATCCTGGAACCTTGAATTAACTAGCCTAGATGTCCAGCAATCTCAGTAAACTCAGATATAATATCACGGAATATTCCCCTGATTTACCATCTTGGCTTACCTAGATTGAGATGTCCAGTTGAATTGTCTCAGCTCCTGTACAGAGTGTGCTCGACTAATGCGATCTTCAAGTTCGAACAGGTTGTAGAAAAAATTCTGAATTAAATAATTTTGTTGTGCTAACTGCTGTTTAAAGCTGAGTCAGGAGAAGATAACAGGTGATCGTTCGGTCAACACACCTTGATTATAAGAACCCAACATTGGCTCTCAGGCACGGCGGAACAAGGAGGGGGGGGAGGAGGGAGGGGGTTGGCCCCCCCCCCCTTCCCCAATATTTTCAGCAAACAAAAGGAGACAAAAAAAAGAAACAAGAAAAAAGGCAGAAACAGATAAAAAAAAACGATAAAGCGAAAAACCTATATCTGTATTGAATGCAGATTTTACTTTTCAATAAGCATGAAGGGCATCCTTGCTCATTCCATAATCTCAATTAAGTCATGGTTCGTCTGTCAAGCCATGACGGATAGCTTGTACACTACAACGAATATCAGCCACTTCAACAGGAAATATTTGTGAGCTTATGATCTCTCCGAACATGCCCATATTTGAACGAATTAAGTGCCAGTCAATGTCTCCATCTGGTTGCTTTGAAGTCAGATGTTTATAGGCTATCCGAGATTTTTTTTTATATTTAAGACACGCCCTCATGTTGTTTCCTCTCGGACTTCAAAGAGTTTGTCCTTCAGCTTCTTCTCTACTTAGGGAGCTTCTTGAAATAAGAACATGAGTTCCTTGATAGGAATGGCATATGCCGGTTAGGCAAATCGGATACACCATGCCCAGTGTGGTGTTCTGATCTGGATGGATTAGAGTTCCAATTGGAATGGCTATTCCCCTCTTGTTATGGCATAGCCATCCCTGGTCTGCCCAGTTCCAAAAAATATACCATGGAGTTCCTAAGACTTCCAACTCGGCGCAGCATGCCTCTCTGTTTGGAATGCCTTATGTCAGTTCCTATCATGCCCCAATTTCAAGAAGCTTCCTTGGACTGAGCTTTAATCTAATTAAACGGAGATTCCACGAAGGTAGCGTATTGCCCCAAACCACCATCCGTTCCTTGGTTGATACTTTAAACGGACAGTTCCAGTTATAACTGTACAGTCCTAATCTGCCTACAAGGCCTGGTATGGAGATAGGAGTACCGGTATACGATGGAGTGCCCAATCAAACCAACCAACCAACCATACAAAATTGTATCATGAAGGATGGCTCATTCACACTCATAAGTTGACCTGTGTTCGACTCGCCAACAAGCATGACAAGCAGAAAGTATCTGTGTTGTTGACATGATTAAAGCTTGATGAATCTTTTGATTGAAATGATATATATTTAACATTTAATTTATTTCTACTTCCGAACATTCTCATTTTCTTGACGGGGAATATTAAAAAAAATGAGAAACAACAAAACAGGCAAAATATACAGAGATTACACATGTGAAGATTTCTTGTTTCATTACTCGGAAATATGCTAGAACGCGTCTCCGGCCATCTAAATCCCCTGAAGCTTCCGCGGCCTGGGCGGCCCCTGGACCCTCGCCTATTTGTGCTGCGATAGTGCCCCCCCCCCTCCCCAATCACCAATTGCTTCCGCCGTGCCTGGATCTTGAAACATTAGATTGAAACAATATTTACAGGTTACATATGTAGTCTTCCAACATCACCACCATCTCTATATTATACATAATTAGAGATTGATTAGGTAATTATTCTGATATTCCAGTCATCTCGGGCCACGCAGTTAATTTATTGCTGTTAGATTGGTATATACCATAGGATTCATCTACGTAGTATTGTCAAAAGACAGGAAAATTCATTGAACATTTTTTAGAATTATTCCCTGAAGACCAGGAGATCACCGAGTTATCAGAGAGTTTTAGCACAAGAGTTGGAATGAAATATATCGGCATAGAAGATGTATGGTCCACTGGTACGATGCTGAAATGTACGGATGTAGTATTTATGTTCTCGATACATACACTGTACCAGGGATAATAAAACAAAGTGATTCTGAATTCCTCTGCCCAAGCCATTGAAACTGCATCTCAATATCATATCGAATGGACCTGTTGTACTGGTACGCGTAATGGTAACAAGAGCCCATGGGGTTAAAATACCCCCTACATTAGGGGCACATATTGTGGTGATCTGGGCCCTTCGAGCTCAATATGATTTCGACCTTGAAACAAAATCTTCTATTGACGGACGTGTGGAAAACTGACAGTCATTAATCAGAATTAATAATAGTGTCTATAGAGGTGTGTTTGTGTGTATTGTATTGTGTATTGTGGCAGTTGAACTGTCAATACAATACAATACCAGCACACGAGTGAAACAGAGATTAAAAATATGATATTAAGTTGATTTGATAAATTCTACAAAGGTAGCTTGGATTGAACAATATTATTAACTAAATTAAAAAATATAGCACAATAAATTAGGACAAAGGTAATGTGATAATATATCTACATTCAGATAGAGGATGAGTATATGTTGGATAATTAGACTGTCAACATGAGTTTACTGAGTTTATTCGGATTATGTCAAGCTTATTTAGGAGTTAATGACCGCCTTAGTGAATATTATCGTGTAATAATTTTTCGATGTTTAGTTTTAGACCGTCAATCAAAAAACCGAGCGGCGTAGCCGTCAATCAAAAAACCGAGCGGCGTAGCCGCGAGGTTTTTTGATGAGGTCTAAAACAAAACATCGAAAAATTATTACACGATAATATTCACTAAGAAGGTCAATAACTCCATTCTAACATGCACAATGATAACCATTTCCTCATTTCATAAGCAGAATGACAAATTTTCTGCAAATTTATCCCGTTTTGATGCAAGATTTTCGTGACTGGTTTGCTCACGCGTGCTGTCCGTTCACGAGCTGCAGCTGTGTGAACTCCGCCCATTGCGCAGTAAATGAACCAATCGTCGCTCAGCTTTGCAGCACTGCGTCACAAGAATGAGACGTCATCCGTTCGGCACGTGAAGGAAACAGATCACAACAAACAAATGAAGATTATCGTGTGATAATCCCAGTATGTTTTGAGGTCTGGACCAATCAGCGCACGGCTATAACATGAAGCATGTTAGAATAATGGATCAACACGATATCAGAGGATATCACCTTTGAAACAAAACCCTTTTTATAAATATAAACGTTTCCAGTTTTCAGTTCAAGGCGATCGATCAGATAGTCAGAAGTAACTCTTCGTCCACGAAGATAATCCGTGTCAAAATCGAATAACCTTTGCTGTAATACAGAACATAATAGATATATCATGTAGCAGTAGAGAAGAATACAAAGTATATGATGATGGTTACTCAACACTGTTTGCAGAAGTTTTGTATTTTTGCCAATATGTGTACTGCGTTTCAAGAGAATCCCCTTGGCTAAAAGAACAGTTTTCTGTTTTTCTCCACTGCAGCAAACGGCTTTCCGCTTTATATGGATGGGTTCCACAGTCTTGCGTGCCAAATGTTAAGGCGTTAACCTTGCTCGAGATATAGTGATTGCATAGCAGTAAGGCATGTTTACTTCCAATCATCACACTTATATAACGTATTGCGACTTTCTCACGAACGAGAGAATTGGTACTCTACCAATGTAAGCCGAAGTATTGCAATGTAAATACACCGGATGATATAGTGTCAATTTTTCTCAATGGTTTTCATCGATAGTTCAATTCCTTTTACATGCAGTGACCATATTCATGACGATGAAACTATTAACCAGATGCACAGTTTTTGGGACTGATTTTTACCTATCTGGTGTATACTTTGTGTTTGTAAGTCTGTGGATCCATGCCTCTCTGAGGAGCAAGCCTGTAGATTTAGGTCCACCTGAAGAACAAACCGGCAGATTTAGATCCATCTGAAGCGGTAGCCTGTAGATTCACGACCTACTGAGGAACAAGTCTATAGACTTATGTCCCTCTTAGGAACAAACTTGTAGATTTAGGTCCCTATTAGAAACAGGCCTGTAGATTTAGGTCCCTCTGACGAGCAAACCTGTATATTTAGGTCCTTCTGTGAAACAAGCCTCTGGATTTATGTCCATCTGAGGAAGAAGCCTCTGGATTTAGGTCTCTCTGAGGAGCAAGCCTGCATATATAGGTCCCTCTCCTGTAGATTTAGGTCCCTCTGAGGAACAAGCATGTAGATGTAGGTCCCTCTGAGCAACATGTCTCTAGATTTTGGTACCTCTGAGGAGCAGGCCTGTAGGTCTCTCCGTGGAAGAAGCCTGTAGACTTACGTGACTCTGAGGAACGAGCCTATAGATTTAGGTCCGTCTTTAAAACAAGCATGTAGATTTAGGTCCATCTGCCGAGCAAGTCTGTAGATTTACGTCCCTCTGAGAAACAAGCCTATAGAGTTAGGTCCCTGTAGGAACAAGCCTGTAGATTTAGATCTCTCTGAGGAAAAAGCCTGCAGATTTAGGTTTCTCTTATGAGCCAGGCTGTAGATTTAGGTCCCTCCTAGATTTAGGTCCCTCCTGAGGAGCAAGCTTTCGTAGGCTCTCAGTTGCAAATTGTCCGGTAGTCAGTGAGTCCATCCGAATACTTTCGTCGACAAAATAAGGAGAACCATTGAAATTAAAACCTTGTTTTTTGGCATGAACGTGCAATAGGGGACTGTTACCAGCAAGTTCAGAGCTGACCTACTTTTGATGAAAATTGACCGACTTAGGTGATTAATAACATTACGTTTGGACCCCCAAGTCATCTTCCTAACCCTACTTCCTAGGTACTGTGACGTTAGTCACATTGCTCATGTAGAATTAGGTCCCTCTTAGAAACAAGCCTATAGAGTTAGGTCCCTGTAGGAACAAGCCTGTAGATTTAGGTCTCTCTGAGGAACAAGCATGTAGATGTAGGTCTCTCTGAGGAACAAGCATGTAGATTTAGGTCTCTCTGAGGAACAAGCCTGTAGATTTAGGTCCCTCTGAGGAACAAGCCTGTAGATTTAGGTCTCTCTGAGGAACAAGCCTGTAGATTTAGGTCCCTCTGAGGAACAAGCCTGTAGATTTAGGTCTCTCTGAGGAACAAGCCTGTAGATTTAGGTTCTTCCAACGAACAAGCCTGTAGATTTAGGTCCCTCTAAGGAACGATCATGTAGATGTAGGTCCCTCTAAGGAACAAGCCTGTAGATTTAGGTCCCTCTAAGGAACAAACCTCTAGATTTAGGTCCCTCTAAGGAACAAGCCTCTAAATTAAGGTCCCTCTGAGTAGCAAGCCTGTAGATTTCTGTTTCTCTTAGGAGCAAGCTTGTAGATGTAGTCTCCCTGATGAACAAGCCTGTAGATTCAGGTCCCTCTGAGGAGAAAGCCTGTAGATTTAGGTCCCTCCGTGGGAACAAGATTGTAGATTTAAGATCCTCTGAGGACCAAGCCTTTAGGTTCAGGTCCCGCTGAGGAACGAGCCTGTAGATTTACAATGTACGTCCCTCTGTGAACATGCATATAGAGTTACATCTGTCTGAGGAAAAAGTGTGTAGATGCACGGTCCTGTGAGGAACAAGTCTGTAGATTTAGGTCTCTCTGAGGAACAAGCCTGTAGATTTACGTCCCTCTGTGGAACAAGCCTCTAGATTTAGGTCTCTCTGAGGAACAAGCCTGTAGATGCACGGCCCTGTGAGGAACAAGCCTGTAGATTTACGTCCCTCTGTGGAACAAGCCTCTAGATTTAGGTCCCTCTGTGGAACAAGCCTGTAGGTTTAGGTCCCTCTGTGGAACAAGCCTGTAGATTTAGGTCCCTCTGTGGAACAAGCCTGTAGGTTTAGGTCCCTCTGTGGAACAAGCCTGTAGATTTAGGTCCCTCTGTGGAACAAGCCTGTAGATTTAGGTCCCTCCGAGGAATAACCCTGTAGATGTAGGTCCATATGAAGAACAAGCCTGTAGATTTACGTCCCTCTAAGAAACGAAACTCTTATGTGTCTTTAGTATTAAGTTTAGAATCCAGCATCAGAAGTTTCATCGAATAAATATCAATTTTAAATTCCAGTTCTACAGAGTGGAAGCGACAATCAGAAAGTTATATCGTAGGGGTGTGAAAACTGAATTGTCAATTTGTGCAATCAATTTTTTTACCAAAACAGATTTATTTTGTACAACTGAAATTCTGCATGCTTCTTGTGTATATGGCATCCCTTAATATGGGTTGTTTTAATACTAAACTTCAAAATGATAAGTTCTACATTTTTCATAATTCGATTGAAGGAAAACTATACACAAATTCGAAAAACCGTGACTCGGATTTTTAGAAGGAGTAATCCTGACACTGAGCGCAATTTCTATGGTCTTAGGAGACATTAGGACATATATTTGCCAATTTCGAGGTTTATAGGACATCTAAGTAGGTCAAATTTTCATCGAAAGTAGGTCAGCTCAGAACTTGCTGGTAACAGTTCCCTAATGCACGTTCATGGCAAATATCAAGGTTCTGATGTCAACGGTTCTCCTGATTTTGCCGGAGAAAGGATTCGGATGGACTAACTCAATGACCGACTTCAATTTCGAGGTTTTTAAGTCACCTAATTAGGTCAGAAATTGGGTCAGAAATTATGCCACATTGACTTTGACCCAATTAGGTTAGATCACACCGACGATGACCCAATTAAGCGCAATTTCCATGGTCTTAGGAGGCATTAGGACATGTTTTTGCCAATTTCGAGGTTTATAGGTCACCTAAGTAGGTCCAATTTTCATCAAAAGTAGGTCAGCTCAGAACTTGCTGGTAACAGTCCCCTAATACACGTTCCATGCCACAAATCAAGGTTCTAATGTCAACGGTTCTCCTTATTTTGCCAGAGAAAGGACTCGGATGGACTGACTCACTCACTCCGATAATTTTGTTCAGAATACCTGATAAACTTTTTCGCAAATTAGCAGATAATAATGTTGGCGGAGAACATATCTACCACTTTTAGCTTCACAAATTCTTTTCATCATAAAAACCATTAAACTACCAAGATTATGTTTCCGAAACGTATGCTGTGACATGACTAGAACATTGTCTAGGAGGAGTGTTAATGTTACATCTGAACTTATTTACGAACATTAAAAACTCAATTAAGTTCATTTCATTTAACACTGTATGCACCATCAGAGAAGCTTATGTTCCAGTGTAAACGGAAAGATTGCCCGGTAGGAATAAATGTCCGGGTCCTATCATTTAACCCAGCTGAGACATTTATTCCTGATTTGAGAATAAATGTCCGGGCCCTATCATTTAATCTGGCTGAGACATTTATTCCTGATTTGCAGGTAAGATATATTTTTCTGTAGAAAAGCATAGAGAAACGTACGAAGAATGCGATTTATTCCAGGAAAATTAATTCCTTTCACACGGGTGCTAGAAAACGCTAAGTTAACCTTCATCTGACTGTATGTATAGACTGCCCAGGTTAAGAGCCGATATGTAGGCCAACAATGTTGCAATGTTAAGGGCCTCTACAGACGGATACACCAATATGCTTATATCATGCTGTCCATAGCTACTATCGGGCAAAGCCAAACCAACAGTGAGATAGTGTTAGACAAGCTTGAAGAAGAACACACACTCAAGAACATGAGAAAACTGCGAAAATATAATCTCGTATGAATATGATATAAACATCTTCAAACGGAACATTTGCGCTTTGATATACTGTTAACTGAACGCAGCGTAATTTAGCCAAGGTACATACGTGTATACTGAACACAGAAATCCTTATACAAATCATCCTGATTATAACGCATGCATCGTGTAAGTCCATTCCCGCCTACCAAAGTCAAAAACATGTCCAGTAGAGAAAACTGTCAGTTGTCAGATGCACACATGAAGTAATGAAGCTGCTGATATATGTGATTCTTACCTTATCGGGGTTTTTGAACTACCTACTGTCAGTTTGAAAGTTCACCCTCTGATTGTACGAGACTGTTATTGGCGGGACTTGGAAATTCTATCTGAATTGGATGTCAGTGCCGACATGTTAGAAACAGATTCTGGTCATTGATGGAATGGCAACTCCTGAAAGTTTATTTCGTTGATCGGGAATGTCGACAGAAGGCAAGTTCCACCAACTGCTTAATATTGACAACTGGGATGAAAGGATGGTAACAAAGACTGGTGTCTCATACGCAGTAACGGGAGCATAAGGCTTGTATGATATTGACCACTGGGACAAAAGGATCAACACTGATCACTGACAATCTGTCAAGGGAGCATAAGGCCTATATGATATTGACCACTGGGACAAAAGGATAAACACTGATCACTGACAATCTGTCAAGGGAGCATAAGGCTTGTATGATATTGACCACTGGGACAAAAGGATAAACACTGATCACTGACAATCTGTCATGGGGGCATAAGGCTTGTATGATATTGACCACTGGGACAAAAGGATAAACGCTGATCACTGAAAATCTGTCAAGGGAGCATAAGGCTTGTATGATATTGACCACTGGGACAAAAGGATAAACGCTGATCACTGACAATATAATATTTACCACTGGGACAGAAGAATAAAGACTGATCACTGATAATCTGTCAAGGGAGCATAACGCTTGTATAATATTGACCACTGGGACAAAAGAATAAAGACTCATCACTGACAATCTGTCAAGGGAGCATAACGCTTGTATAATATTTACCACTGGGACAGAAGAATAAAGACTGATCACTAACAATCTGTCAAGGGTGTATAATATTTACCACTGGGACAAAAGAATAAAGACTGATCACTGACAATCTGTCAAGGGAGCATAACGCTTGTATAATATTGACCACTGGGACAAAAGAATAAAGACTGATCACTGACAATCTGTCAAGGGAGCATAACGCTTGTATAATATTTACCACTGGGACAGAAGAAGAAAGACTGATCACTGACAATCTGTCAAGGGAGCATAACGCTTGTATAATATTTACCACTGGGACAAAAGAATAAAGACTGATCACTGACAATCTGTCAAGGGAGCATAACGCTTGTATAATATTGACCACTGGGACAAAAGAATAAAGACTGATCACTGACAATCTGTCAAGGGAGCATAAGGTTTGTATAATATTGACCACTGGGACAAAAGGATAAAGACTGATCACTGACAATCTGCCAAGGGAGCATAAGGCTTGTATAATATTGACCACTGGGACAAAAGGATAAACACTAATCACTGACAATCTGCCAAGGGAGCATAAGGCTTGTATGATATTGACCACTGGGACAAAAGGATAAAGACTGATCACCGACAATCTCTCAAGGGAGCATAAGGCTTGATAATCACTGTCTGTGTCAGGAGATTTTTAAATAAATATTACTTTTTAAACCTTTATGCGATGACCCTTTGATCTGTACGGCAACAGTTGTAACATTATATCTGTTATATTCCTACGAAGTAGGCTACAGATCGCAAATTGTCCGGTAATGAGTCAGTCAGTCCATCCGAATCCTTTCGTCTGCAAAATAAGGAGAACCGTTGACATTAGGGCATTGTTACCAGCAAGTTCTGAGCTGATCGAATTCTGATGAAAATTTGATTTATAATTAATTTTTTATTATTTATTGATGACTCGGGTGCACTGTCATGCCCATCGGGAACCCCTGGCTGTATTCTTCACTGTGACTTTTAAGCGCCTGGGACTAACTTCGGCCGCCCAGCACTAAAGCAAAAAAAAATGATGCGCCCAGCTCTCGAAAATATCAGTAACTTTAATGGTACTTGCCAAAATATGTCGGCTTTATACGTTTCCAGGTAACTCCGCCATGTTTTCCCTAATAGTCCACGCCACTCTTCCCGAACATCTGCCGTAAATTGTTGGAAATATTCGGGAACCCTCGTGATCATGCTGGTCGCTGTTAGCCGGTGGTATTGCGGAAGGCTACTGAAATCCCAGAATCTCGCGTCAGGCGAGCTGTATATGCCACGATGCATGAAGGAAGCAAATCATTTGATCGGAGAATGGAGGTTGTTATTTCGTCTGCTGCGAAGTTTTACCGAGCCACGAATATCACTTGACATGTATTTTATAAATCAATGTCATGAAGCGCCAAGCAACTTTGAAAAACTTCTTCTCACAGAAGCGTCAGAGGTCCAATGAAGGTAAATCTTTTGTTGGCTTTCGGTGGTCGTTGTTGTTGTTCTAAAACGTCAGCTTCCAAAAAATATTTTAATTATATCTATATTGAAAGCACACATGCATGTGTGCGCTCGCTCGTTCGTCGTAATCAGTCTATTAGATCTACATGTACTATGAGATATCTATAATATGGCTAGTTTAACAGTACACTTGAATCCAGTATTAAACTGGAGATTCCTGAGTAATCTATTTTTAGCCTAACTTACATTGTAATGTTGACACACATTCCGATGGTATCCGTTTTCACTCATTTGCTGGTCTTGGAATTCGTTGAGATTGAAGGCATATTATACTGCACGTTTTATATATCCAGCCTATACAACATTGCATCATTTCTTCAGTTCAGTCATTAGTTAAAAAATGTTCTACCTCAAAAAGAAATAAAAAATGACTGGATTTTATGAGAGAAATTACTAAATTTAAACACAATGACCCTATTATCTGTTATTACTGAAGAAATCGATAATAAAATCATCGTTGTGTTTTAAATACAGTAACCTATAACCAGTTGTTTATTTTGTTCGAGTGTGCTTTATTGTTCATTGATTATTATTATGTACTCTCTTCAGATGAGGTACCTTGAAGTTGAATGCCAAATAAATATATCCATGGAGAATGGCTCTCTAGTGATGCCTGATTTGATTTTTGTATTCTAACAAATCTCTGATCTTGACCTTTCTCACTTCAAATTTGTGTTTCTTATCCAGTTCCTGTCTTATTTAGGACTACAAACATTTACTTCTCAACTGCTCTGACAGAGCATCATTCCCTACCCTAATTTAAGAAAAATCGCCTAATGCCGGGAGGGGGGTGGGGGGCTCTCGGACTCTCCCCCCAACACTTCGTGATGTACTGCTGGGCTGATCATTCTCCAGGGTAATAGAAACTGAGGGCGATAATAGTTGCTACGCTAATGACTCACCAGCGGTGACATCTGGAAAAGTTAATAGTTCCCACTGTCAATTAGAGACGCTATATAAATTCTCTCATGGTAGCACACAGGGCCCCCAAGTCATCTCTCGAGTACACCCTTAAATTATCTCATCCCCTATTTCGTAGGTCCAGTGACGTTAGTCACACTGCCATGTGACACTGATAAACGCATTTTGACTTTTCAAAAAGCTAACTAAACAACATACTGGTCTCTTAATTGGCTTGTGTGTATCATTTCAGTCTATGGCAAAATGCTTCTCAGAATGGAAGACACAATCAAGAACCATCTTCTCCTACCCATTCAAATCTTAGATGTGGAGGAAATTTGTCAGATTTGTTTTACTCCTCGTATCATCTGAATTTAGTAAATCGGTCCTACAATATACGATTGCCGTTACATATTTCTTCATCTTCGGGCTGCATATATTTGATGCCGAAAGTATGTATTGTCCATATTTAGATCTCTCTTTTAAGAAAATTGAATATGCATAGAGCACCAGGAATATATCTTGGCTGTTCGACTTTTATATTGACGTGGGACTTGCAGCGAAACTAAATCCTAATCAAAATGGGAACTCTTATGACAGGCAGTATGGATAAACTCCTCAAGTACTTCCTTGATTCGTCCAAGACCGGAACTAATGGAGTTATATAGAAATAACAGTGCATCACGGGATAACTTCCAATTTTAAAGCATTTGGTTGGTCAATTCAAATTTTTAAATGGAAAGCCGTCATATTCATTGGCTTGAGAAAGGTCCATCGACTTGGCTAGATAGGGAAGTACATATTGGCAATCAATGTGTTACACTAATTATCGTAATGACTTTTTGATGTGGAGGTCATCTAATATATCTTTTCAACCTTAGCTTTGTTTGAGTAACCCTGCTAATTCCCAGGGTTTATTGGCGTAAGCGAATCAGAAGAAGTTAAAAGAAGCAAACCGAATAGTTAAAAGCGAGGAATCGGTTCATCAACCATATTTAGCTATCAAGAGAGAATGGAACGCTTCATGTCTTGTTGATTCAATGAACATCTTTTTTGATTGTGTTTGATAAGGAATAGTTTTTCACTCTGACGAGGTTCCTCTAGAATAGTAACGAATATTACTTTGTTTTCGTATGACCGAGTTATGGGCAATCAAGAATGTGTTCGATGCAAAGATGTAAAACGATATAACGTATATATACTCTTTCATATTTAAAATTAACGAAAATCTCTTTCATATTTAAAATTAACGAAAATCCGCAAATGGATCTGTACATTTGATCATTCAATAGGGATATCCTTAATCTCGCGGAGACAACTCTCCTGCTTCCATTTGCCCTATCTTGAATTATGGCACTGCCAACAATCATCTACACAATTTCGGAAGTCATCGCTATGATCATCATGATGAGGATGATATCGACGTTTTCGTCATGTTACTGGTTAACCTGGCGGGGACACCTCTCACTAATGCAGGTCGCGGCCAAGTCATCCTCATCAACAGCCGGGTATAGTCAAATTTGGCTAATGAACCTTGTTACTTCTGTTATATGGGAGCTGTTGACAGGTTAATATCCATTACTGTGTATGGGGTATTTATCTCAGTGCTACATGGTTTTAACGTGTTATCTCATATTGAAATCTTTCAGATCATGTAGACTGGTTAGTATTGATACTGTTACACACAAGAACGACTGGCAGAGTTGTCTTTATCTTGTCCGCAACTGAGTTATATTTGATATGCAATTGATCTCCCCCTCACATATAATAGCCTCGCAACAGCTTGGATATGACACGTTCATAGAAACAACAGCTTTTAAGGGGTATTTTCTTAAGATCAGATTCGTCGTGACTTCTACAACATACTGTTAAAACCCACTAAAGTACAATCCACCGAGAACTTTGATTCGCAATAAATTCGACTGAAATACAGGCATTCTTCCCTAGCCCAGCTTGTACACTGCGTGAACGTGTTATTGGATTGAAATGGGTGGTACTGGTAGTGACGTATTCTCATTCGTAGGGAATATTTGATTCTATCGATGTACCGTCCATGGATAGGGCTTACAACGTGGACCCTTCTAAAGAAGCATAAGGAATGTCGTTTCTATGCGTGGAACAAACTCTCAGCGGATAAGATACAAAGATCGATGGGCATCCCGAAACAGCTGACGAGCGGAGGTTTTTATCATTTCAAATCTTCGCAGCATGAAAGGTATGTTAGTTACGCTTGCAGCTGTTGTTTACCACATTGCTATCACAAACGTTTGCTGCCAAGCTCTTGTTTCAATCGAATTTGGCATTGAGATTTTCAAAATAGGCTGAGTTTATCTCACAGACATAATTCAACCGAAAGATAGCCAAGAACGTATGTTAACCCTACCTGGCCTGGGCTTTTTAGGACCTGTCCAGGCCTGGCAACCCCCCCCCCCCCCTAATTATTGTTTTTACCCCTTGAGCTAGGGGGATAAAACTTATCACACTATACCCTTGGGTCAAGCTCTGCCAGAAAATGTAAAAAAAACCAAGATGGCCACAGTGACGTCATCTTCAAAAACGACAATTTTTGGTTGATTTTTCGGTCAGATTTTTCCATTTTGTTTTTCTCCGCAAAAAGTGTATGATAAATTAGTAAATATTAATATGATGTGAAATAAAATAGTTTTTGCCCACTTTTCATCGCGGAAAAGCAGAAATTTTGAAGAAAAATGACGAAAACATCACTTTTCTGGTACCCCATGTGGCCGCCATCTTGAATTTTCATATGATCCTCTCCTCGGGGGATTATGCAAATAAGCTCAAAATGACCCTAATTATGATAAACTATAAAGTCACAGAGTGTCCGCTCTCAATTTTTTGTCGTTCCGGAGATAGCGCAGAAAGTTTGGTAGTGGGGGGGGGGGGGGTATTTTGGCCCCACCCAGGCCTGGTAGGGTTAAAATAACTTTCTATGCTCTGTTTCTAAATATATTACTTGGGTGTACATGCCACGTCTTCATCTTGAGATCATCTTTCCCAGGAATAACGAGTTCTAACACGAAGCACAAATACTCACCTTGTGTTCAGAGTTCGGCACAGTAGAGATAAAAGTACCTGGACCTTTTTGGTTATTCGGATGAGTTCTCGAGTTGTTCCGTCTATTGAACAATCTCGTACATTTCATTCCATCGGTTGTTTTGACACCCGGTGTCGATTTCAGCCCAACTTCAAAGGTAGTCTGGCCGGCGATGAAATTCACCCAGTTAAAACTCAAACCTCGCTGTGGATTGGCCTGATGAGCTGCTTCAGCGCGCTTACCAATTCGTTCGGATTAGTGGAAACCCCACCAGCTATTTATATCCAGAACTGCTATCGTTAGCTAACCAAGCAACTGTATGATCGTTATCTATCGATTGATACACTGGCTCGTGAGGATGAGATAAAAGATGCCTCCGACTTGCATCAACTAACCGAATGCCGCCTCATAAATATGCACCTCCACTTGCGGAATCGATATTACCGGTCTCTTTCGAAGTCGCAATCTTGTCTTAGATGTCGGAAATATGTCGGAAGATTGTTTGTTGTGGTTCTTCTGATTGTTCGTTCAAGCAAGACGGAGAGGAGATAAGTCGTACTTCACGAGTTCACACGCGAGGTGGCGCTTCCATCACATGGTGAGAAATTGTACCTAGAGCCTTGAGCTGGCAAAAAGACCTGGTTTATCTTACGAAAATGTGTTTAGATGTGCGAGTGCGAATTATTGTCCTATCTATTGTTGAAATTTGTATGTTCAATTCTCGCTCTCTCCATTTTGCGGTAGATCCTTCATGTAGGGAGCTATTGTCCGAATCTTTGTGCAGCTGAAGAGGCTCAAGTCTAGACATATGTTTGTCCCCAGACTTGGTTATTGTATGCATTGTCTCGTGATCCTTAGGGGTCACGTCCAAGATCGATCGAGACGGTATCTCGATAAACGAGTAAAACCGATAAATATCTCGTCTCGAAGGGTCCCGGTTTATCTCTATCGATTGTCGTCCCGGTTTGCTCCCGGTTTTCTCTCTAAGTAAAAGTCCATCTCGAACACCCTCGAAATAAATCGACTTGCTTCGAGAATGGGATCGAGATGCCTTCAAATGAGTGTTAAATGCCGTCATTTACATCTGACGACGATACAGCTCACCAATCTCCAATGTACGAGCTGTCACAGCGAAACAGCTCACCAATTACCAGTATAAGAGTTGTCAGAGCATTTTCATCATAGCTCTCTAGATTTGTATCTAATACCGCTTTTGCCGGTGCTAGGGGCCGTGTGGTCATATCATCCAAGTTGCCACATGAACAGGTACAATAAAAGCGTACCTGAGATACAACACATATCACTAATCGTTAGATTCTTGGTATCTGCTTTAGAATAGGTTAACCAGAAGACTATTCTGTGAAGTCATGTGACGCAGTCAGTATGTCGGCACCTCTTCCCACTTCCCTTATATGTGTTGTAATTTGAACCATTTGGAAGGCGTATGCTCGCTCTATATTTACTTCTCTGTGGCATCGAGACTAATCTAGGCGAGCACATATATGCATTAAGCCATGGATAATGAAGTAAAGTAAACATGATTCTTTTAACATTATTTTGTTATTCCGTCTAGAGATCTGTAGTCGCATACTTGCTCTGACAGCGCAATTTTTACGCATGGAAAGAAATAAAACATCACACATTGAATTACATAATTTGGCTCAATATTATTCAGTGTAAATTATTTCGAACCTGTTTTAGAATTCAAATCACTTTATGAGATATGTCCAGGTACTGCGAATGGAAATAAATTCTACAAGTCTGGAATAAAATTCCATGTTTTTTTCTGAAGGTATATCAGAACGGGAGATTTTTGTTGATATTACTTATTTGATAGGATCGTGACTTGAAAAATTATTGTACCTGGTTTCTTCAGTGGTTTCCCCGGTTTTCAGAAATACAGCATCTTTAAAGACCACAGGAGCGGCTGGTAATGCATTGGACACCGGATAATATGAACAAACGCGCGATCGAAGTGTTTGAGCATTCCATGTAAGCTTTTCACACTGACAACACGTGGTATTGTTGTTGTAAAATGTACATGAACGTTGATTTGAAGCCTAATTGGGCGCTAATTACTTTCATTAATTAGTTAATTTGCTAGACACATGAAACTAGCAATAAATAATAGAACGGAAATATCTTATTAATCCCCGCCAAAAGTATTTTTCCTAGTTTTTCTTTCAAAGTAATTAACCCCTCTCTATATTCGCTGTTGTTACAAGCCGACGGTTTCCGCGGACCGACTGTGGTGTGAATTATCAACACCTCTAGTTCCGATTGTCATTATTAACCTCTACCAGGCAAGCTTATATCAGAAATAAACTTTGTTGATATAACTGTACAATCTCCTTACTCGAACTATATCTCAAGACAGTAATTCTCAGTAAAGTGGAATCTGCAATGAATAATACAATATTATGAAACGAATTACTCACCGAGACTAAAACACCGGTCACACTTCATTTTTCGGTTGAAACGATCCATGTTTTGTTTCAAAACAATATTATGGAACACTAATTATCGCATGCTTCACTATCATTATTATTCAGATTATATCCAGTTGATATGTCATTTACTCCGCGTCGGATAATAATCAGATATACAATCAATGTGTGAGAAAATCAGTCAATTTTATATTCTTAATTTAGGTAAATGAAACATTTTCTTTCAATTGGGTTCAGGAAACATCATATAATGGATATCTCGATTAAACATTTAATAACATGAAAATAAAAATCAGTTGTCGGGATTGTATTTTAGGCTGCGATAGGACGATCGCCTCCCAAACTATTATACCCGCACAACAATCTGATCGCCTGAGAAGCTACGAAACGACCAATTGAAGTGCAACAAACGCGTACAAACCGGGACCCCCTTCGAGATTACCGATCAATTTCGTGTCCATCTCGAAAACCGGGACGTTTCGATCGAGATAGAACCGGGAGCAAACCGGGAGACGTCGCCAGGGGTCCCGGTTCTGCCCTCCCGGTTTCAGCCGAGAAATTTCTCGTTCCATCTCGAAGGCATCGAGAAAGTGCCTCGATTAATTGGACGTAACCCCTTAGATGGAGTATGAACCCATTTCCCGATAACACATTGTCAAGAATGTGTTTAATTTACAATCGAGTTGAGATTACGTATATAATGTTTATAAAGTCACATTTTTGATTATCCTCTTTCCTACATTTGAACCGAAATGCACAGTGAATGTTTATTGTGAGTGCAGATTTGTCTTGTAAAATAGTAGTCATCAAAACAGAACAGTAATTCCAAACTAAATTTCATCAAAAAGCTGATAAATTTATAGCACACAAGCACCTTTTCTAGCGAGATCTAATGACATCATATCCACGGGTTATTGGTGTTATATTCCGCAATGTCAAATGGTATGATTTAAAAATCCCATATGCCAGCGCTTTAAATACATGTAGTCTATTGGGATATTCGTACCGTTGGATGTATGCATCCTGGCGCAATGAGGTGGGTCACGTATAATCCCTTCCGTGTATATGGCATGTCATAATGAAATTATTGCAGGCACCATAATGATTTAATGCTAGTATTTAAGACGAGTGATTTATCTCTTATTTTGTGAAGTAGGGCTTGTTAGAGGCTCTAACATGGAAGTTGGGTTTGTTGGGGACAGTGAAAAAAAGAAATTGAAAAATTACATCAACAGAAAACTGAAATAATTGAGGAACTGCTGCCAAACGATATTAGATTATTATGCGACAATCTCTGGTGTCATGATTTAGATCGATTTCAAAACACAGATACGCGAGTACGAAACTGACTACCTGTTCATGTTTCGGTATAAAGGACAAAATGGCTTCCTCTACGAAAAAAAAAAACGTATTAAACATGAAAAAGTGGTGACCTTGGTGATAAATATTACCCGCACATGGTTAAGGTTGTACACCCCACAGGTGATATATGGCTTATGTGCGAATCTCTCCCTAGTGGCCGGCTAATTAGAGCACATCATTCACAAAGCAGAGCACGGAGTGAACAAAGGGTCCAGCAAATGGATTTGCCATCATGGATAGGTCGAACTGTGAAAGTATTGACATAAAGTATCTTTAAAAGCACTGAGATAGTGCATGCAAACCCATACATGTATCTGTTTAAGCGTTTCTCTTGATGTTTGTGGTATGATAGGCTTAAGGTTATGTGCACTGGGTAATTGAATGTAAAAAGCAAAACAGCGTTTGTTGTACATGTAAAATACACTGGACAGTGAAAAAGGCAATGCTTATAATATTGTATAATGTATTTCAAAACTTTATAGAGGTAAAGGACAGGTATCAATTCTATAAACTTCAATATTTAATCACAAATATATTCCATTCCCATCTATCCCCTGGTCCTACAGAACATTACTCTCACATATCTAGCCATGAAGGATATTTGGAACGTGTCTGATCGGAACGTCTTTTATCCAAGACTTTTAGTGATCAATAAGCAATCATGTATGTGTCTGGACACTTCCGTTTGTTGAAGTGATTTGAAGAGCATGAACTTCCTTTAACGTCCTTTTCTCGGCAAGTAAGATCGTCCATACACGCCAACTGGATATTTATTTTCCTTAAAAATACGTCTGTAGAATGCAGCTGTTTACTTTATAACGCCGTGGAGTTGAAAGGGTAGAAAATTCAGTCCTTTCAAAAGCGTCATAATTGTCCAATAATTGGCTAGTTGATATTTAAATATTGTGTCTGCAGCTATATTGCATGAGAGTGGTTGGTTCTTTAGTGTCTTGGGTGTCTGTTTGTTGTTAGTTTTACGTCCGCGCAGAAATCGGCACCAAATTAAATCCTGATATAACTGCGCGGTGGACATCTTAGCTAGCTAAGGGAATTCATATTTCATTAAAGGAAACGTAAACCCTGCGGTAAAACACCGCGGGAATGATACAAGAGTCCCGATAGATTAAAAAAATCGTGACAAATACTTTTTCTCATTTTTTTCCAATGAATGAGACAGACGCAAACATAGAAAATACCGTGATTTGGAATTTCTTGGGGGCGCCGCCATGTTTATTTTGGGCAGGATTTTTATCCAATGGGAAAGCGTGAAATTCAGTTGTGCCGATAATCTCCTACGTCATCGGACATTCTCTGCGTCGAGATAACATGGCCGCATATGGTCGTTTTCATGCACTCCTCCGTTCCCCGACTAACAGAGGCAATGTTATAGATTAGCTTTGATGTAGAATACGGCCTGATTCTAGCAGATATTCTACGATGCCGGGCTGTTCTGCATTTGGCTGTCACAATGTACCAGGTAATCCCGACACGTCGCACTATCATCCTCGTTAATGTTTGTAAGCTACGGTCTCGAATACTGCACCTCTGCCAATTGACGCGTTTTTACCTCCAGAGGCAGAAGAACTAGTGTCCGCTGACGTCACGATTCTTCAAACATGGAGGCCTCTATGTTGTTCCAGTGTAACGAAGTTAAAAGGTTTAGTACTGATTTGAAAAAATTGTAAAAAAATATCTGATACACGATTTGGATTCTATGAGGAAAAAGCTTTAACTGGCCATGCACGGCCATTTACTCACCAGAGTTTACGTTCCCTTTAAGTAACTTCCCTTAGCAGATCGACGTGATCCACGGTGAATTTTGCTCGATACCATCTGTCTGTAAACATTACGTCACATGTTTGCCTGTCTAAAAGAGCCAATGAAATTATCTGTTGGTAGTGTTTTGCCAGAACTCAGACAAAATATAGACAAGAGTGACACGGACGTGGGATGTGGCGCGAGACCAGGGAGCAGCACTGGAATTTAGCTATATTATCTCTCGCACTAATTATGCATGGTTCTTTGTCTCGTTTTTGTATTGAAGATCGATAACACACAGCTTCAGCATATCTGACAGAAATAATATCGGTGATAATTCGCAGGGATAAAGTAGTCTCTTTTTTGTGAGAGGTCACTCTTGACCCACTACCGAGACCATTATCAAGAGCGATATCGACGTCATGGAGGTGTTTCTCGTGCAAGGCGTGTGATTGCCATGATTTCATTATCTCCGGGACCAATCAGATGCGGCCATTTCGGACACACTCTAATATAGAATATCCGAATCCGCATGGTATCTACCATAAGTTTCTACGTATGATAGAACCATGCGTTCGGATCATGCGCCATGGAATGGTTGAATACAGATTGTCCTCGCCAGTTCCGTAGTTTGCGGTAGCCTTATTCAGTCTCAATCAATGCGCTTTCAGGTCCAAAGGATCAGCTTGGTAATACGCTTGGGCGCATGCCGTGATTGGCTTTAACAGTTTCCATGTTATGTTGTTGAGATCATTACAAATCATGTTTTCGGTCAAAGGAATTGTACATAATCTCCATATCATTGACCCAAATATGTCCAAGGCACTCAATAAATATTGATGGACTGTCGATGAGTTTAATTTCGACCAATGTCCGCCCTGTCAAGGTATATTGACCGTCTGCATGATCGTCTGTAGAACAGATGGAGTTTTAGCTTAGCAAGCACCTAGCGCACTCAATGGATTGTCTAGATGGACATTCCGTATGTAATCGTGTTTTATCGTTTCGAAATTTTGAAGAAACCATCAGCATCCTGAATATCTCACTAAACAAATATAGAAATATTACATTGCAGCTATGAAACTCGTTCTTGTCGAGTGAGAAACAGATTTAGTATATCCGTGTAACCTTGCCCAGTTCAATTTTCGTTTTTCAAAATCAAAAATTGACATTTGACCGTCAGTTTTCGTTTTTCGTTTTCGTAATCCGAAAATAAAAAAAATTAAATTGTTTTTGGGGGGTTTGGTTTCTCAAAATCAAAAACTGAAATTTGACATGAAGTTTCAATATTCTTTTTTTTTCTTTTCCGTTTCTCAAAAAAAAAATATTGACAGTCTATTTTCAATTTTCGTTTTACTTCGCGCATATATGAAAATTGGCTCGACCTATCCGTTTTTCGTTTTTTTGATTTTAACTTTGACGCATCGATGTTAAATGATGACGTCACTTTAGGTAGAATAGAAAACGCAAATCGGATCAAAGTGGAGTGGAGCGTGAGAGACATGGACGTTTCACTAAACAGATGCCTGGAGTGTGGCGTACTCACTAGGATAGTATAAGCCGACAGAGCATAATCCGACGAAGATGATGGTCCACCAGACCGGTCAAGACAGGTGGCATACCGTTGTTCTCGTTGGTTATTGGCATCGAGGCTTTAGCCAATCGCAGTCTTGGATTTTTTTCAGCTCTCAATATAGATGCTTAGAGCGGTATAAAAGCCAACGACATTCTTACACAGAACCGCTATCGGTTATTGTTTAAAAAATACTACTTATAAAGATACCAACAAAAAATGTAATACCAATGAGAATAAAGCATCGTGGTAATGTTCCGCGAAATCCATTCGACACATCGACGCCGAAAGTTATGATTAGGATACCCACATATATATTATTCTACCCTGGTGGGAATGCCAGGCTCTAGGTATATCGTTTAATGAAACTCTCATGTGCCTCAACTCCGTAGTTCTCCGTATCATGCTTCACACCTAGTGCACATGCCTACTCTGTCCTGCACATGCGCAGTTGGCCCATTATAATCTAGCTCGAATGTCTGGCTCCAGGAATCTATAGTGTAGTGAAACTTCCATGTCTGTCATCCTACTGGTTTTTCATATTATGTTCCACACCTTGCCTATGCAACCCGATTTGCGCTTTCTATACTACTTCGCGGACCAAAAGTGACATCATAACCCTTGCGCGGGTGCACTTAACATTGATACGCCAAAGTTAAAATAAAAAAAAAATAAAAAAATCGAAAAAAAGTCAACAGCTGTTAATGTGCTGCAAATGGACCACGTCTCCAAATTCCCTCCGAATGATTATTTTCCGACGTCAACATTTCTCAGTTTTTTTGTGGCTCTTCGTCATTTTTCGGGAGTATTTAACTCTATCTGGCATTGTCGTTCCGGAGATAGAGTAAAACGTTTGATAAGGGGAGCCATAATGCCCCACTTCAGGCCTGATAGTGTCAAGGACGTTTTGACACCAGTTTGGGCACTTATTCACTTATCTGAGCGTACTTGTGGAATTCACCAAATTAGGTTCTTAACCCTACCTGGCCTGGGGGGGGGGGGCAAAATGGGCCCCCTACCAAAATTTCTGCGCTATCTCCGGAACGACAAAACATAGAGAGCTGAAACTATTTTACTTTTCAGTTTATCATATTGGGGTCATTTTGAGCCTATTTGCATAGCCCCCGAGCACAGGATCATGGGTAAATTCAAGATGGCGGCCACGTGGGGTACCAGAAAAGTGATGTTTTTGTCATGTTTCTTCAAAATTTCTGCTTTTCCGCAGTGAAAAGTGGGCAAAAACTATTTTATTTCACATGACATTAATATTTACTAATTTATCATACAGTTTTTGCGGAGAAAGTGCATAAATAAAAAAAATCGGAAAATCCGACCGAAAAATCGACCAAAAAATGCCGTTTTTGAAAATGACGTCACTGTGACGTCACCAAGGCGGCCATCTTGGATTTTTCTGATAGAGCTTGACCCAAGGGTATAGTGTGGTAAGTTTCAGCCCCCTAGCTCAAGGGGCAAGAAAAATAATTAGGGGGGGGGGGCATTTCGGCCCCCCCCCAGGCCAGGATAGGTCCCAAAAGCCCAGGCCAGATAGGGTTAAGTAAGTTCATCTTTAACATGTATATATATAGTCAAATGGAGATATGTAGTTGGCAAATGGACATGCATTAGTAAATACTTTCCAATTTCATGGCAAAAGGCTTCATGGTGAAAAAATGGCTCAATTCACGCAATTAATCGTCGTCCCTATTATAGTTATATATAGTTATAGTAAGGTACTTCGTTTATGATAAAAGCTCTTATGATTATTCGGAGGTGAACGACGAATGTCCAAATCTACAACTAGATTAAGGATCCTAGTGCTCTTAACTGTCTTTGCCGTGGTCATGAGCGATGTTCATGTACCATTTTATTTGAAAGCGTTCCAGAAGAGGAATTGGTGTGTACGCATTCTGGTAGTAAATGTTCTTTGAGGTATTCGCTCTGTTATCGAGAATCGAAAATATTTATCTGCGAGGGTGGCATCAAGTGTTTTTTTGCGAACACCTATCTTTCAGAAACATGTCTCATACGAAGGAAATGAGCCGGTAAGATGGACTGTTCTCGTTAGCTTTTGACAGGATCAAATTGTATGCGCTATCGTCATCTCACCACCCCACTTCAGTACACACTCGTGGACCAACAGTGCGTTTTTAGAGACATCGTGCAGATTACAGAATATATCCGAGCAAACAAAGTCATTTCATTCATTCTCAGATAATGAATTGGCTATAAAATAGCAAGCGTTGGCAATAGCTCACCCGTCTGGCTTGAGCTCTTTTAACGCCCAGTGGTCTTTTTGTGTTAGCATGCGATTGCAATTTTGTTATTGTATCTGATGACTACACCACTTCGCTTGCATCCATCAGGAGAACATTCCAAGTGAGAGATAAAGGTTTCGTAGCAAACATAAATTCACCACTTTATTTTTTGTTCGCCTGTTTCTCTGCTGATATTCAATTTCCCATATACTTCATGGTCAGGAAGAGAGATACGATTTGCTCCAAGCACCATGTCACGCATACGAGAACTTTTTTCCACATTCGATAGATCAAACTTTTTTCACTCCGCTTTAAATCTTCATTGCTAATGCGCCATATCTCATATTTGTTTAGCATAACATCGCTTCGATCGATTTCATAGTAGATACCATTGTAAAGACAATATCGACTACATCTACTACCCGTAAGTTTAATATACGTTTTTGAAAAATGCGTATGATGTCATATAGCCAGCGACGTACGTGATAAAATGTAAGACACCTGCGTGATTATTCAAGGACAATTGTCTTCATTTTAAGGATCTAGCGATGTTGGTGAATGGTATACTTTTCAAAGTGCAGTTTATTTATCAATTTTTTTTAATGGATCATGAAATATCATGACTGATAAGTACAGAAAAAATTTCGAGAATTAGTTACTAAAACCGCAAACGTCTATCCCTTTGGATTTATTCAAGTCAGCCTGTTGATGCGTGAGTGGATCCATTATAACGTACCATTACATGTGTTGGATCATTAATAATCTGAGGTTATTGATTTTTCCTCCCATTGGGCGTTATGTGATAGGATTCCCTTAATTATTCCTTCAACAACGTCAGACCCAATGAGCATACACATTAAACCATACAAATGATAAAAAAGGTCGACTAACTATCACATATATACGTTGTATTAAAATCTATGCTGTTATAAAATCAATTATAAAATACATTTGTTTTCGTCGTATACAGGGCGGATGAATCTGAATTGTAGTCAGTGGGAATTATATTTATGGAAGTTACAAATGGGGAACGTGAGTATATATTTTCAATAATTGAATATAGAGAAACCCATAGTCTAGTTCTCAGCATCATATCTGGTGTATACTAGCTGATATAGTATTATTCTCCCTCTTCCGGATGTGATGTTATCAGTAAACAACTAATGAAATACCGCTATATATAACCAGACGGTTACAGCATGAGCCCTGTGTGCAGACGCGGTTAGGGCGTCACTCCTGTGTGACCAGATGGTGAGAGCGTCATTCCAGCGTGGCCAGTCGGTTAGAGCGTCAGACCTGTGTGGTCAGGCGTCTAGAGCGCTAGCCCTGCGTGGTCAGTCTGTTATAGCGTCAATCCTGTGTGGCCAGGCGGTAAGATCGTCAATGCTGTATGACCAGGCGGTAAGATCGTCAATCCTGTATGAACAGGCGGTAAGATCGTCAATCCTATGTGGCCAGGCGGTAAGATCGTCAATCTTGTGTGGCCAGGCGGTAGGATCGTCAATCATATGTAGCCAGGCGGTGAGGTCGTCAATCCTGTGTTGTCAGGCGGTAAGATCTTCAATTCTGTGGCCAGGCGACAAGATCGTTAAAACATTGAAATAACAAGCATAAATTAATTACAGGACGCTAATGTTGGGTATACCATCGCGACTATCCGGGTCACAGGCTGCAGTGACGCGTCGCGTTTGCTGATTCGATTCCCGCACTACCTTCGAAACGACAGAAAATTAAGACTTGACACTCCATGAATTTATACATGTAGCTTACCGTACTGCGATTATTGTGAGCATATTTGAACACCGCTCCCCCCCCCCGCGAAGCGACCATCTTGAATTTTGTAGAGCTTGGGTCCAATCGATGTATTGTGTGAGTTATCTGCACACCATTACAGTCACACAGCAATTATCCTAAATAATTCAGTCGTATATATCTTTTCTAATGAATGTAGGACACATGTATTGAAACTCTGTTCCTACGAAGTAGGCTACAGATCGCAAATTGTCCGGTAATGAGTGAGTGAGTGAGTCAGTCAGTCAGTCAATCCATCCGAATCCTTTCGTCGGCAAAATAAGGAGAACCGTTGACATTAGAACCTTGATTTTTGGCATGAACGTGCATTAGGGCATTGTTACCAGCAAGTTCTGAGATGACCGAATTCTGATGAAAATTTGATGTATAATTATTTTTTTAATTATTTATTGATGGCTCAGCGAGTGCACTGTCATGCCCATTGGGAACCCTTGGCTGTATATTTCACTGTATATATAACACAGTACAAAACCTGGTGGGATATGGCATCCATAATTGTTTTGAGAGCTAGAGGTCACAGCAGTGTAGCTGGGTCACCCCCAATAGGCCTCTAAACAGGTCAGAACTAACAGTCTGATAGGCTTGGGATTCGAGAATGCAGTTAATACTGCCATGGTGTAATAATTAAATTGTTCTTAGAGGTCAGAGCAGGGGAGACAAAAAATAAACAGATCTGTCTGGGAGTTAAAAAAATATCACAACAGATGGTACCGGTATTACATTAAACCATCGACAGTGCAGATTCTATGAGTTCACATGTTGACGTCTTTATTAATTTATTACCGTTCGAGGGGACATTTGAACAGCTGCCGTTAACTTGAGACCCACACTTTTGCTATATACACACATGTTTTGATTACTAGTAACTGCTACATTATGGGAAACGAAATTAAACATATGTTTTACAGTATTAAGAGGCTGTATTTAAGATGCTAAGTACAATCCTCAAATTCTACATTCATCAGATTGCCGATACCCAAAATGTGTTGTCTCATATATCTGGATAACAACGTGATGTAGAAATGCTATTTATTCGTCTTTGTACCGGTCATGCTCAGGAGAATGACATAGAATCATTATTGTCTTGTGCCGAGAAGGTGTTGGTCTTGAGTTGAATTACCGTAAACTACATAAATGCTACCTTTCTACTATAGGACTATATATAAGAATTTATTGTATTTTGGGAAAATAATGCGATTCAAAAAGTTGTTTTGGTCCTGGACAAGGGCACTGAAACCATTAAAGAGATGTAAATGTATTTTCACACGTAAAGCCTGAAATCTACTGAACTTTTTATTATTCAATCTGTTTCCTTTAGTTAAAAAATTGTAAAATTAAATCGGTGATCGTTATTTATTTTTGGAATGAAGGCGCATTAGGAGACTGTTACCAACAAGTTCTGAGCTGACATACTTTTGATGAAAATTTCTGGTGATTTTTGATGAAAATCACTGGTGATTCTGACTTGGGCAGTGCCCATCATAATATAGGCAGGATTACAACTGGGGGTGGGGATTTCCAAGAGTTCAGTTCGCGTCGGAGTCCTAATGCTTACCCTACTTCATAGGTCCTGTGACGTTAGTCACACTGCTCATGTAATAGCATTTCCATATTAAAATATTCTATGCTTGCTACCGGCTATCGGTTATGCCTGGATTCTGCTGGTAATCATTGGCCTCCGCAGCCGGCGGCCGATGTACGTTGTATATTAATGTATATATATAATATAATATTATGTTATTAATATAAGTATGGTGTAACAGGTGATCACGATAAACATCGTCTAGTCATATAGAGATCGGCATTTTAAAGGCCAGTTACAGAATCCCTCATTTTTGAAGTTGTGACTTTAATGGTTAAAGTGTCCAGCTGCCTGTATGACCAAGCGGCTGATGTCATAGACAATGTGGGTTCTGTTTTCATCAGAGCCATTTTTACTTCCAGATAATATTATATATACGCAGTAGACTTTAGAAACATTAGATTAGTCTCCTCTAACGCCGACTCTACGACAGAAGAGACGTCTAAAACTTCAACGTTGTTAAGTATTTCTTTCTGGGTGGATATGAAGAATATGGACATTTCCAGCAATGCCTGAAATCAATTTGCCCAAAGCTGCTTGGACATGCCGTACGACTTCGGGAATTACAGGTTAGTTTTCCTGGATATTCTTGCATTTACCATGTTACCCCATATTGAGGCGTTTACTCCATGAGACGTCCACGATGCTCTTCCATTAACATCAGATGAGTTGTTTGAGCTGATCTGTCATCACAGCTCCCGAGCTAGCGTATCGAATTCCGCTTAAGCCGGTGCTAGGGGCCGTGTGGATACTTCATAGTCTCCACATGAACAACTGCAATAAAAGCGCGGCTGGGATAATAAGGCTACGTTCGAAAATCCACTGAATTCTCGAGTATGAATGTTACGTGTCTACGGATGCTTCCCTGTAGAGTCATATGGTTGCTTTTTAGTTGCCAGACGTCATTTTTCCCCACCTCTTGCATATCGCTCCAATGGAAACGTGCAAATGAAACGCGCAACACAGATTTCACGATAACCTCATTTCTGTTGATTTCTGATTCTGTCTGTTTATATGGCTCGATTTAATGTTGCCAATTTCGAACTGGCTATAGAATACGATCACGGAATATTTCACAATCGAAAAACCGCGTAAAAACTGACGAGAAGTTCGGCGTTTCACATTTGCTTAACCTACAAACAGAAGAGTAAATTTAAAATGACGACCATGTGGAGTTTGAAATAGCGATGTTTTCGTTCTTTTTTCTTCAAATTGTTTGATAATCTGCGGATAAACGCGAACAAAAACTATTCTATTTCACATATTATTACTTGATAATAAAAATTTAATAAACAAAATTGCATAAATGAAAAATTCCAAAATTCCGACCTTCCGGGAAAACTGACGTTCAGATTCAACCCTCTTTCATTTTCCTTCCATATTCCATACAGGTGTACTTTGTGAAATGGTGTTAGTCTTTTGAAGACTTGGTCTTGTATATCAGAAGTAAGAACTTATTCACAAGTATTGTGATTCCTACGTCAAATCATAAAATTGGCTTTATGTGAGTTATAGGCTGGTAAGGACCCCTGCTGAGGAGATCAGATAAGGTCATTTATTCATGGGTTTATATGGTGCTAGATAAGTGATGCCAGACGGTATACTTTTATAGTTCCATATGCCAGTTCGCTAAATAGGTCACGGGTAGGAATCATCATACTGTAGTTCACTAACCACTAAAGAAACGATTTCACTTAGTATGTAGTGAATCGATTGTGTACATATTCCATAATATTCGCTGCCACAAGTGACCCACATCGCCAAGTACATTCCCGCCATGTTTACGAGATATGACGCGCGCACAAAAAAGTCACTCCGCTCGACACATTCATAGCTTATTTAGGAGGTGGGCAATAAAACTGGTCCAGCTTTTTTCCCTATTAAAAGCTGAAAAGCTTTTTATGATATAGTTCAGATTTAAATACTATAGAAAGGATTTAAAAGATATCACAAACCACTTCTCCAACAGTCAGGTATAATGATCAATCAATGTTCTTCGGAAATCAAGTTCGTATTTACAATAACAAAATAACCAATGGTGGTTTGTGACCAATAACGTATCACCAATGTAGATAGCGGTAATCTATAATCATTCCCATATGTATGGTTATGTCGCCGTAGACAATATTGTAAATGGACATGCTTGCACTAATATCGGAATCTTACTATAATTGTGGTAACCGTCTCTGTTTTTTGTTGTTTGTTTATTTCTTTGTTTGTTCATCCGACACTTTCTTATTTGAATGTCAATATTGGGATCACTGTTGGCACCCTAACAAAATCAAAATGGGCACTTAAGGCCAAAAGGGGAGCGGAACAATAAAATCTACATGTACTCATTGTAAAACTGTGTGGCTCTATCTGTTGTCACAGATAATATGTCGGCACCAAATTGATCTAACGTTGAGCAAACTTTAGCACAATAATATAATATGTGCGAGTCCTGTACAGGGGTTGAATAGTGGATGACCATAACCTGTCGACTATCGACTATTTCGCCCTTATGGTACCTCATGTCCCCCCTGCATATCGTTATCTCCGGAGCGGCACTCGCGTTTTCATGTATAGTTATTGCCTTTTTACGAATGTGAAAGATATATGTAGGCAAAGTAATACTTTTCATGGTATTACACTATTGGTTGCTGCGTCCTCATGTGGAGAGTATGGCAGAATTTGATTGTAAATAATTACAACAGTTATAATACGTTATTGCATATAATACAACAAAGATTTATCCAAGTTTTGTCAAACTTGCTCAAGTAGTTGTATGATTATTTGGTGTGATTACAGTGTTCAAGACTTGTCTGCGCATGTTGTCTCTTCCCTGGTGGTCCTGGAAGAAAACTTTTTTCCACCCACAAAATTTATAGCTCAAATTTAGTAAACTACGGCGTGGTGAGGTCCATAAATCAAGCCAGTGCATCACCAATTTCTAAAAGAAGCAAACATCACTTGGCCGATTTTTAGTAAGGTCAGCGGGCTAGTAGTCATAACAAGTTTGAGGTCAGGTTCATTTTATGAAAACATGTATGTGTTGGCTGTGATATGCATAGCAGCCATTCTGTCAGTATTGGCATAGCTGAATGATTTATTGTATCGTTGAGGTGATATGTAAGCTCCCAAGTACTTACTTTTGGCATTAGTTTATGTAACCCATTTCATTTTAAACTCCTACAGTTATAGTCCGAATAATGATACAAGATGAAAAAACATGGCTTTTCCACAGGTCACATAAGTCTGGGAAGAGTCTGAAATAAATAAAGTATCCCAGTTCACTATCGGAGAACAAGAAAAAACATATTTGACGATTTGATAGCTGTTGAGACAGGAATGCAACTTATCCCTATGTCCTACTTCATCCATTCATACCCAGGTGCATACATGTGCACAGACAACAGATAATGCAAGCTATACACTTTGGTTATTTATTACCTTTGTTTTTCATTCGTTTATTACCACATTGCTGAGGATCACTCATACAGAAAGCTGAATCTCCAAAACCTCCACCAACATATGGATTGGAAATTATAATCAACACTACAGCCCAACTATAGCGAAAGTTACAATAAAATTTCAGATGGGAAGTGAATTGGGGAGATAGCTGGAAAGGACAAATGCATAAACCTGCAGTCAAGGATGTATAGCGGTGTGGGGGAACGGGTTGCACGGCATACTCTGTATGACCTGTGCCCATTGTAATACGATGGAGTGCCCAATCAAACCAAACCAAACCAAACCATAAACAGCCGGCTGCAGCAAAAGCAGGGATAGAGCCCATCTATGGTTAAGTTTCCCATTGGTTATGCTGAAATGAGGACAGTTTACCATCTTATCGTGTTGATCCACTGATAAGCTTGGCATAATGCAGTAGCAAAGTAACTCCGAATAAACTTAATAAACGCATGGTGACAGTCTCAATATTTCGACAAAATTTTATTTGTCATCTTCAGGATGTGATATAACAGCAGTTACAGGCACTTATATACAAAAACAACTAACAAAGACTGAAATGGTTCGATACACAAAATTAGAGGGCAATAGCCAATCAGATAATATGTGAACATAACGAGGTAAACACGAGTGGCACATAGGCATGACAAGGAATACACACGCCACATAGGCCTGGCAATACACAATCGAAATGGCAACACTTAGATAAGGATTAATAGTGACGGGTGGTGATTTATTGAGGTGTGTGAGTGTGTATAGAGGGGCAGCAGATATGTCAATCAGGGGAATAAACACAATTCAAACAGAGATTAGAAAGAAAGAAAGAAAAAAAAATTAATGTATTAAGTTGATTAGAGAAACGTATCAAAGGTACCTAGAATTGAAATCGGAAATAAAATATAGAGAATTGAATAGTTACAGAACGGGAAATACAAAACTATATTAGGCTATTAATTAAGAAGACAAGGAATACACACACCACACAAATGCTGGATGGTTGTATTATCTTATCTAAACAGTGATTTATGGAATAAAATATATATATAAAAGTTGAAATTAGAAACAAAAATACCAAAATAATAAACAGTAGTCTACCTGAATAACTGTAGCTCTTTCGAAGCTTTTACACCACTGTTAAGTTTGGGATTTGATCGCCGAATAGCTAGGGCTTCCTTAAATAACAAGATATTCCAGTGATCCGCGGAGTCGATAACTTTAGTGTTAGACAATAAGACTGATGACAATGGGCAATATGGAATACCTTCTAATCTATTCGGTAAATCTAGTAGGTCTTTAATATGTTGGAAGTGCTCACAACTGAACAAATGAGAATGAATTTCGCTGTTGCCTTTACTATGTTCCTTTAGTCGTGTTTCAAGACAACGCTCAGTTTTTCCGATGTAACTAGAATTACAACCGGGACAGGTAAACTGGTACACAACATCACTTCTAAATTCTAGCGGAGTCTTGTCTTTGATGTTTATAATTGCACTGATTTTAGTGGTTCTCCAGTGAACAATGATCCTACTAGATTCACCGAATAGATTAGAAGGTATTCCATATTGCCCATTGTCATCAGTCTTACTGTCTAACACTAAAGTTATCGACTCCGCGGATCACTGGAATATCTTGTTATTTAAGGAAGCCCTAGCTATTCGGCGATCAAATCCCAAACTTAACAGTGGTGTAAAAGCTTCGAAAGAGCTACAGTTATTCAGGTAGACTACTGTTTATTATTTTGGTATTTTTGTTTCTAATTTCAACTTTTATATATATATTTTATTCCATAAATCACTGTTTAGATAAGATAATACAACCATCCAGCATTTGTGTGGTGTGTGTATTCCTTGTCTTGTTAATTAATAGCTTAATATAGTTTTGTATTTCCCGTTCTGTAACTATTCAATTCTCTATATTTTATTTCCGATTTCAATTCTAGGTACCTTTGATACGTTTCTCTAATCAACTTAATACATTTTTTTTTTCTTTTTCTTTCTTTCTAATCTCTGTTTCAATTGTGTTTATTCCCCTGATTGACATTTCTGCTGCCACTCTATACACACTCACACACCTCAATAAATCACCACCCGTCATTATTAATCCTTATCTAAGTGTTGCCATTTCGATTGTGTATTGCCAGGCCTATGTGGCGTGTGTATTCCTTGTCATGCCTATGTGCCACTCATGTTTACCTCGTTATGTTCACATATTATCTGATTGGCTATTGCCCTCTAATTTTGTGTATCGAACCATTTCAGTCTTTGTTAGTTGTTTTTGTATATAAGTGCCTGTAACTGCTGTTATATCACATCCTGAAGATGACAAATAAAATTTTGTCGAAATATTGAGACTGTCACCATGCGTTTATTAAGTTTATTCGGGGTTACTTTGCTTCTGCATTACCATCTTATGTGTGTACAAAAACTCAGCAAACAGAAATAACACCACTTAACGAATTCACACAAAGTGTTTAATGATCAGAAAAACCAATACACCTGATCTGAAGGAACCGGATGCACCGGCCTCAACCTCCCCCCCCCCCAACCCTTCCAATTAAACAGATATTTCATAAATTGACATTATATTTGATTAAAACTTCAATCGCTCTCTCAGTGTCATACTCAGCCATCTTTCGGCGAGAATTCTGTCATCCTTGATCTAAATTTACCGCTACCATATGTGATGCCGTGATGCATTAAAGTTACTTTCTGCTATAGGCCATTACACACCGGTATATACTCTATTTACGAACATGTTTACGTTTCAGTTTTGGATTCAATCCTCGCGATACAGTATACGCGTCAGATTCGATATTGCTTGCGCCGTCATGGAAGAGTTTCCGCATTATGGGATTTTTTTGAAACAACAAAACATCACGGGATATCTTCCAGGTTCAGATCACTTGACTGGTCAATTCAAATTTTCAAAGTTAGATTCGGCATTTTCATTGGCTTGTGGAGAAAAATGGAAGAACATCCAGCTAATCATAAAGTTTCTGTAATGAATCGTCGCCCAAAATCCATAGAGATTTCAATATGACAAGGTCAACACCTGGCTCCGTGTGTAGATATGAAATAGAAATTCTGGTGATCACGAGATAAAAAAAAAAAGATAAAAAAAATCGGCAGTTTTCAAAGAGATTGTAGAACAAGATATCCTTGATATGTAATCTTCATCACCGACAAACGCTAAAACGAAAGGTAGATTGATATAAATATCTGCAAAGTTTGTGCATCGCCAGCTTCATTACATTTAGTTTCAAGAGAACAGAATGACCCGTTACTTGAATGTGTATATGCTACTTTCTAACACATAAAGGAATGAAAGGGACTGGGCTGTAGGAAATCATACACGATGTTGTGAATAAGATGTTTATGTAGACGTAAAGTGAGTCACGTGTCTATAAAACTACAGGTTTAACGATCGCCATCGCCAGTCAGTGGAACGGTGGATCAACTATTCTCAGAAGAATAGGGCTAAATTTAGGTTGATGACGGATTTCCCTTGCGAAAAGGAGAAAGTGTATCCAATCTTCCGTGTTTGAGTATGGAGTATAAAGTAAAAACGACAGGATAGCATGTGATGTGATTTGGGTCATAGAAACGTGGAATTTTCACATTGAACGCAAGATCAATCTCATCTGTCATTCGGTGTTACATCTCTCGGTTCAGTGGAAAGGCGTGGGTTTT